>MNPL01002634.1:0-11800 GCA_002081605.1 Tropilaelaps mercedesae
CTTCTAGAATCAACTAAAGCTGAGTAGTCGTGTTTATCTAAAGCAACCGAGTTCACATACAGATTTTACTCTCCCAAGAACGGTACCATCCACGATCGAAAAATTAATAAATTAATTATTACGATTAATTGGAGCATTAATCCCCAAAGTATGTCAAAAAAGACAGACAAGATTAAGTTTCTCATTAAATTTTATAAAATCTTTTAATCTGTCCAGCTAGTCCAATGGCGGCATATGTAGAACTCCAGTTAGTGCCACACTTTAGGGGAATCGCACGTTTGTAGTTGAGTCTAAACAAGAACCTTTACAGCAGTTCAGAGGGCCTTAGCTGGATTCCGACACCAATGAAATTTATTCCAGGGCTTCACATACTTGGCACCGGTGCTCGAGCTGTATCTCCGCTTTTATAGTGCGTTCAGAATTCCAACGGCCGGAACCGACGTCCTTTAACATGCTGATTTTTGCCATGTTTATCGACGAATACCATGGATACGAACGTCGCAAAAATGGTAAAAAGGTGATCTCAACCTGTGTCTTCAAGATGGTGACCTCGACGCATTATGGCCCTTAGCAAATACCTTTGCGGCTGGGTTCTTGGTGTGATTCATCGCGCTTGCTTGATTGTCTCAAAAACCGAGATTCAAGGTACGATTGTGCAACACTCGCACGCGTTTTAAGTGGTCATCCGATCATATACAACGCATGCCATCGTAGGACCATATAGTCCGCTCAATCTGAAGTTCAACGAATACAAGGCCGATCATTTAAAAATATAACTAGGTTATACGTTGGCCAACTCATGTAGCGCATACTATCGTCTCCTTCGATAACGAAAACTTTTCGGAGGGCCTGAACGACTCTACTACCTCGACTAAAGGCGAACGGAAGCAGGTGAGTAAAATGGCATTTTTTTTGACACGTCACAAAGTGCGCGGGTTAAATGTTCCCATCCATCTTCTATCTTCGAAATTCATTCCTATTCAAAATCGGATTGCTTTTTTTATAATTCCGAAATGAATATAGTTTTTTAAAGACTTGAGGAAACTTAGAAAAGCCTGCCAAACGCCAAGAAACAGCAAAGACGCTTCAAATGCAAAAAAACGGGTACAGCCTTTTGCGATAAACGGCGCTAATTTCTTCCATATCCGAAATACGATGTGATTTTTTCGACGCTTAAGGAAATTATTATGCTCTCTGCAAGTATCAAAACCGCCGGGAAGATAACTCAAGAGGTCCTAATACGAGTACTAATTAATGCAGGAAAAGAACGTGTGCTCATACTAGCTTATATTTCTCAAAAACCGATTTGGATGATGTTTTGAAGGAAACTTCGAAGAAATAGGGGAAATGGCTCAGTCATATATTGGCTTTAATAATAATAATAACAATAAGTGATTGTACATAGTAAATGCGAGAGTAAAGTTGACAACATTTGCGGCGATAAGAAGGAACAAAAAATGTTCTACGGAGCACATATAATCAGGAATAGTTCTAAAATATGCATTTTCCGTTCACTGTAATGTAAAATGTGATCCTGATTGCTAACAAGGCTGTTAGGTGTGAATTAACTATTCGGCCTCACCAACCTTCATCGAGTTTCTTATAGTTCAATCCTAATCATTGATGATAAACAAAGAACTAAGAGCAGCTGGACAAGCTTAGTTAATAAAATACTCAATATCGAACAAAACGGTCTCTACCTCGAAAAGTTATTAGACAGTGGCAATTGTCTATGAATTGGAATACCATAGAAAGCAGTCATAATTATTGTCATAGTTGCCGCTAGGTCAGGAGCAGCTGAACAAGTTGTGTGCTTAGCTTCCTCCATACGAAGTATCGAATGGCGTTTTCTCAACTATATAAGCTATAGACAGTGTCAATCGTCTATAACTGGGAATGTCTGACTTCTGCGACAGAGTAGCCGTCTATTGTGTCTTTACATAAATTGCTCGCTGAGTGTGATTTTGCGACACAGCCGGCGATATGCGTAGAATTCTAGCTATATACTTTCTGGCAGTGTTTGCCGTGGTTAGAGGTACGAACAGAATTAACTCAACAGCTCTCGGACATGACTTGAGTGAAGTCAACAACACAGCTGCATTCGACCCATGCCTACCGGTGCATAAGCTTACACTGGCTATGAAAGTTCAGGCAGCGAGCTTGGCAACAGAGATTGTAACAGCCTGTGCTTTCAAGGTGATTACGACAAACCAATATCCGTTTGGCACAAAAGTCGTTCTATTCCTTCCTCAGGTTGTGTATAATATGTGCTTAGTTTTTCGTACTATCTACGCGATATACAGCGACCGCCCGAACCATTTACCCACGCATATAGCTAGAAACGCATCGGGCTTGTATGAATTTATTATGAAGTTAGTATACATCAGCGGGTCCGATTATTCTCTCAATTCCAAGTACTGTCTAATCCGTAAGACGGGTCGTGACAATACAGTGTGTTATCCAAAACTGCCCGTGAAAAACCTTCTGATGGTTATCCTAAAATGCATCAAACAAGGCCTGAAAGGCGGTACTATGGAATACTTTGAGGAACTGATGTACGCGTATATTTCTGGCTTGAACAAAATTCTGAAAAGCGGTATGATTAAATACATCATTGGCTGACGAATTATCGCAATGGTGTGACATCATCCCGCGATGAGGCAAAGACCGACAAAGGATAGAGAAGTGAATCGCGGTGAGAAAAATCAAAAACGCGCGTGCAAAAGCTTTGATTAACTAGATTTTGTTCATTTTTAATCTTTTTGTGTTTTCGGAAATCTGGGGTCCTCTTAGGCGTATATATACCATGTTTTAAGAGTGAACTAACATTAAACATTTATAAAACAACATTGATGCTTTTATTCAACAGTATTCAAATACATAGTAAAGGGCCAACCAGGACACCAAGTGATCAGTGAAAACACAATTTATAGAGAGAACCTACTAAGCCCACCTGCATCCCGCGATATCTGCTCAGACCTCGAGGTATTTGAACCTGCGATTGAGGCTGATTTTTTGTTGTATTCTTCCTGAGCCTCAGAGCTTCAGGGTGTATATATAGGATGCGTTCCAGACTTGTCAAACCGAACCTAATGTGCACGGCTAATGGGCTTTCAAAAGATACCATTTTCGTGTGATTAAATCCAATAAGGAATGAGTAGGCATGTAGAAATCGACATTAACCTTTTACAAGAAAAGTAATCGTTGTGAAATAACACAGGCATGTAAGAGTCCGCACGTGATTAAAAAAAAGCCCTCTCACGCTATTGCAGCGGGTCTCTACTGTGCTAAGCCGCACGATTGGACAAAAAATAAGTCAAGCATTTCATTTTAAGCATTTTATTATTCATGCATTTTATTTTTACATTATTGTAAGCGTCAAATATAAGTTACACTTAGGGTCAATGTGCTCTACACAGCTGAATAGCCTGCGTCAATTTATTTTATCAACAATTTCTACCGTGTGTTCCGCTTACCAGGAACAGCCGTCCTGGTCGAAGAAGAATGTCAGAGTCTTAAGAAATACACGTTTGTCAATAAGAAGGGGGACGGATGACGATAACTACAGTGAACTATACACGCTTCTGTAAAGCGTCAGGTACCTTTATAAACGACATAGGTATATTGTGAGAGGAGTGAAATATACTAAGCTACAGCTCATAAGGCAAGTGAATCTGGCTTCTTCAAGCACCCAAACTGCTTTTCTGGCAAAGCACTCAATCCGCTTTGCTTTATTTTATTACATAAACGACAACACGTAACGAAAGGTGTTATGCATGCTTTAAGAATTTTCTTTGTTCTAATGCGTCAAAAGCCGATAAATAATTTTACGCGATATATCAAAGCATTTCTCTGTCCAGCATGCGGTTTAGGCAAGCACTTACAAACGTAAATAATGAACGCATGCTTATACCAACTTGCGTTCTACAGTCATCGAACTCAACAACGTATTCGAAGTACCGTTGTATATCGTAAATATAGGCTGCAAAACACAAGGTTTTCAGCAGATGAATAGCTTTTTTGATTAATAAATATAATTCACAAATGGTTGGTCTGTGTTCATCCATACAGCCATATCAATTATATATTGTTTGTTATGATTACCTTATGATTAGGAATAACAATAACTACAATACCAGCCCAAATGCGCGCTTAACTTCGAACAGCGCAGCAGACTTCCTGCCATTCATATATTTGAGTTTGTTGAAAATGACACTACAATTGCACGGCTAGTGGCTTGGAGCGATCCCAGCCTCAGAAAGAAAGGACGAAGAAGCTTCCATCTGCTGTTTATTGGCAGTTCCATACAATCATGTCCACATAACAAATCTAAAATTCTTGACAAATAGCGGCCGTGGTACATGTAAGATTTCATAGACGCGGGTTCCCCATTTAAGGTCGTTTGAAAAAGTAGAATACTATAAACGTATTAGTCATTTGTATGTATCCGTCAGAAATCTTGATGCAACACCGGGCATTTTTGAAATACTTGATCTTGCCTACATTGATCGCAAGCCTAAATCAAGTAATGATTAGATATAAAAGAAGTGTTCTCATTAAAACCTTTATACACAGATTTAAGCAACGTTTGTAAATTTCATATGAAATTATGGTATCATCTCTAAAAAATTCAAACTATGAAGGATAGCTAGAATACAGGCTCAATGTTCTGCTATATTAATTCGGAAAAGAAGAACAGTCACCTCTTATCGGCTGCAAGTTTAAGGACCATTCACGTATGAATTTGAAGCGCTTTTGTCTCCACAGGGAACTGCCAGTTTCAGATCCTAGATCCTAAAGCTAGATAGTTTCATGACTGAGGCAATCATTGATGATGCGTTGAAGATGCAGCGGTGTATGCGTCAACTCCCCAGAGCGCTTCCTGAATAATTCGCGACCAGCTTTAGCTAAAGGTGTTTCGGTCGATTCAGATGACACGCATCCTCAATATCGTTGAGCTAATCGGTAATCTAACCTCTTCTTGTGGCTAAATAGAGCCATTTTTGTCGCAAACTGCTGGAGACAATAGCTGCCTAAAAAATTCCCTTTCCTAACAATAACTTGTATAAGTTTAGGTAGTAAATAGGCTTCTGAAAGAGAATAAACTTCTGAAGGATCGGAAGGTAGCAAAACTGGTGCTGATTAGCAAACCAGGGAAAGGATTGGGCTTTCCGGCCTACAGCTGCATCTGCTTCTTGAACACGCAGAAAATACATGAGGATATTCTAGTAACAGCACAAATATAAAAAAAAAATTACTCCCAGGCGTACAATACGGGTTTAGAAAGAGCAGGTCAACGCCAGGAGCTATAAAACGGATTTTAGTGTTGGAACAAGAGGAGAATATGGTGTCGCATAAGACTAGAGCTTTTGTATAATGGTTCTATTTAAATTGTATAGAAACGCATTCAATAGAATGAAGCATCAGGGTACCATAAAAGCGCCGAAAAAAGGTATGCCGCCGTAGCTCCGCTGCATGATTTCGTTATACCTGTTATCTAAGGAGGTAACTTTGTAGTACCGGGCCAGCCACACGATCCACATCAGGCAAGGTACCTCAAGGTTATCTGGGAGGCCATAACGATTGGCGGGATAACGACAAGAAAAAATAGGGAAGTAGGTCGACAAGAGGTACCAAAGTAGGCGGGAAAAAGCGTGGAAAGGGAACGGTCAGGTACTCAATTTCTCCACGCGCCCACTCAGACAACGGAAAAGAGTAAACGGGCTTTCATATCCTGCTTGCCTGTGGTCGGGCATAACTGACTGTAGCTAACGAAGAATGTTAGGCAGGACAAAGGCTCTCCCATTACAAAGTGACGCTAATGCGGTCTCGAGTTTAGAAGGGGTGAAGGGGAAGCTGAGGTTTTAGTGGGTCTCATACTGCCGACCGCCAGTAACACATGGCTATCAAGTTTTTCAAAAAAACCCTCCAAAAACACCAATGAAGAACACAGTCGTGACAAAAATTATTAATTTATCTAAGTCATCAATTCCATTGTTTCGTTGCTGATTAAACACTCGAACACTCAACATATGAACTTCATCAGTTCACTGGCCAACGGTGACATTGTTTGTGATTGTTGCCTTAGCGACAGCAGCACTGGGATGAGTTTAAAGCCGAGGCTAGAACTTCAAGCATCGATGATTGCCTTCGACCCATGCATGCTGGGACGCAACTTCAAGCTCGCCATAAAGGCACGCCTTAGAAGGCCACCAAGTTCAGCAATAACAATTGCTCGGCTCAGCTCGTCTTGTCGTCGGTAAACAGGTCTTAACTTGCCTACCGCGGTTACCCTTTCTCGATTGTCTGCAGTTCAGGACTGGTCACGTCATCTTAGACAAGTCACCCCACCGTCTTTCACCTTAGATGTTCCGTAACGCGCCCCTGATGTGGGATCTAACTTTTGAAAAATCGGGTTCGCTATTCGAAGAACGAACTAATTAGGTCTTTCATTCTGGGTTAGCGAAAAAATAAAGCTAATAAGAAAAAGGCAGAGATGAATGATACAAGTATTTTTGTTACTAACGAAGACGTATTATTGTTATAATAATAATTAGTAAACTCGGGGTTGATACCAAAATAACTATGTATCCATGCAACAATTCAGATGTCAGAAGAATCTAGATATCAAATAATAATTACCAGGAAAAGTTAAGGTTATCCAAAAATAGCTAATAAACGTTAGCTTCCAGACGGACATACTTGTCCATTCAAACCAGCATACAACAAAGTAGTTCTGATGTAGTCTAACTACTTAATCACCTTGCCTTAGAGCAAAAATTACAGCTCAAACCTAATATTTTTTATTTCTTATATTACTATTTGTACAATACACGCAACTGCATATTAACGAACGGGAGCAACCAATCATCATTAGATCGTGATGACGTTCAAAGTTGCTTGGATTTATAATAGAATACAACATGAGAGCTTTAAAGAGCCTCTACTTTTAGAACAACTATATCTCTTACTAGTCGCCCCACCTATGCAAATCACGTGCAAATCATAAAAACATTTGTATATGCGTAGAAAGTGAAATTGGGTTCTGGGTTCGGGATTCTTGCCATACAATTGCATGTGCGCCTTATCTTGCTACTGGATACACACATATTTACGAATATTCGATGTTACACTAGTTAATTAAGCAGACCTAAACTCAATCAAAACCTGAATGTGCAATTGTTGTACCTATTTGACATCCATATCGCTACTTCTGTTAAAGATCATCCGCAGGAGATAAAATACAACGGAGTATACCGCTTTAGCTCTCTACCATTTAAAATATTCAGAAATATTCATATTTTTTGGCCATGTATCTAAGTGAAAACTTTTTTCTTAACCTTTACTGCCATCATTTCAAATTATGCCAGCGACAGGGTTGTTTTACCCATTAACGCATTTTCTCTCTGGGCGACAACGCTTTGAAACAAACCAGGAGTGCCTTTGCGAGCTCGAGATTGAAGCAACAACTATTTATGATGCGCTGGAGGCGGTCCCTTGAAGAAGTTGATGTGCTCCATTCCTTCAGGCATGCAGGAGCCGTATTCTCCTTGTGCGTAGCCAAGCTCCCTCATTAGCTTTGTTGGCGCATTTCTGCAAAAGGGGTCACAAGTCAATATCTGAGCGAGAGTCAACGCGATAGGCTACTGTCATGTCACTAGTGTGGCACGTGTTGTTCTAAAAAGACGGAATCGCTACCGAGTTAGCCTGTGGTAGTATTTGACAAAAAATTCAGCCACGGAGGTGTTTCTGCCCGGGGTTCACATAATGTTTGTTAGTATTCAAGCTGAAAAGGCGCATACATTTAGGATATGTTATGGTGAAAGATAGAAGCATGTGCAAGCGACTTTTATACATACCGAATGGCAAGAGGTATGGGAGGATGTGGTCCCTCAAAGTTCTTAATGAACATCTCTGCCCGTCCATACGCGTCATAGGTCTCGCGGGATTTCGGTGCCCGAGCGAATTGCACCGTGCAATGTGACAGCATGATCTGAAACATGACAAAAGGAGAATTAGGACGAAATAGTTTCCTCTAAAAGATCAATTTCTAGTTATGGTAAAGCACGGAGAAACCAGCAGGAAAAGCGAAAAATCTAAAAAAAAGACGAGGGCGAGTTAAAGCACCATCATATCCAGTTTCAGTACAAAAACAAAGGAATTTTTGAATACGCTCATCTGTTACTGTATTTCAACCTCCGATCGGCAAGAAACAGAATACGCAGTTGCTTAATGGCTAGATCGAGCCATCTTACCCTGCATTCGGGCATTCCTATCTTTTCGCAAGATTGTTGCGTCGCCGCAGCAAGGCTCAACATCGATGGATCCGCTAGACCGATGTCTTCCGATGCAAAAACCTGTGATGGTAAATATAACCTCTATTTACTGTCCAGTGCAAATCGAAGCGAACACTGAATATCCTCCTCGAATTTTCTTAGCTATTAGAACGTGCACGCCAGCATGGATCAGTATGTAATTAATACTGAATTTTAACTAACCACTTGTATTTTGTGGTAATTCAGTTCTCTCAGTTATCAGTTATCAATCGAACATTAACGTGCATTCGTTCACTATGTAATTCCTAGACGAGAAAAATTTGCGGATACCTACCATAAGTCGTCTTGCAATAAAACGGGGATCCTCGCCACCGTGAAGCATCCTCGCTAAATAATACAAGGCGGCATTTTCTTTTCCAAATCGCATGGATTTGTGAAATGCAGAAATTGTGTCGTAGTGCTGGTCGCCTACAATACGACACAAATTAGAAGGCACTTCCATAGACATATATGAATCAACCAGTTCAGTACTCCCTATACGCACACAACGACGTAAAGTTTGCTATGAAGGTACTACAAACCGGGGATCAGTTTCTATATAGAGAAGGGCATCAATGACTTGACGAAACGGTAAATGACATGGTATTGTGACCTTCGATTATCATTTCTTGCATTGACAGTTCAGAATGCCAAAATGGGGGCATCAAATAGATGAAGCTGATTATGATAAAATGAAAGTGGTAAACGATCTAGGCTTCAGGTTCTTAATAACTTTGGCGTTTAGTAAACATTTCGATTCAGTGGTGCGCGACGTTTGCTACTCTTGGTGATATATGGAATTGTCAAAGGAAACTGTAGCATACACTTAAACGCATGACACAATATATCTTTATTCTTAAATAGAAAGCGATATTTCACCTTAAATATATAGCCAAAAAAACCAGATCAAATCAACGTTGGTAGACACGGTTTTAAGATGGAAATAAATACTTTATCTGCGTGTGGTGCTACGCTACACAAATCGCATATAGACGTTTAGTTACATTTTAGTCTTGCTCGAAGAATATGCTTCATAGATGTAAAGATTCGACAGGGCGACCTTTAGGGATTTCTGTTAAATAGTAATCATTTTTACTTTCTAATTTCTTGTCAAACCTGCCGTACAAGCCTAACGATAGAAAAGATGTGAGCAAATGAATGTGGTTACAATACGAGTGTCAAAATTATTGAAAACGTCATTTGCCTTCCAACCTTTTCTGTCATAGAGAAAGTGCGTCTTCTTGAGGCTGTCCTTGATGTCCTCTTTCGTGATCCGGTAACTTTCGACGTCACGGAATCCATCGATCGCCGTCTGAAGCGAGTTCAGAGCAGTTCGACTGTCTCCATCACTCACACCTACTACGAAGTCCACGGCTGACTCAGTTATCGACAGTCCTCCTAAAGTGAAGTTTAACGAGATTGAATTGTAGAAAACTGCAATCGTACTAAGTGGAATTAATTAACCGTGTTTCGTGAACCTCAGGTTTAATGCCAAGCTTTTCTGTCCACTTGAACTCTAGTGAACGACGTAGTTTGTGATTCAGTCTAGTCAATCGCATGTTTTATAAGGTAAACGATAGTGGCTAATAATGCTAGAACTATCCTGAATAGGCCTTTCTCGGGAAATATTAGTGTTACACTTCGGCGTCACTGTTGAGAATGTGCTATCAAATGCTTATCTTACTACCGTCGTAACATGCATACTACAGGCTCAATATATTTCAATCGGATGACTCTCATTCTTCATCACCTTTTCGGCTCATTGTTTTCTCGTCATCTCGAACTACATCCACTTGAAGCTTTTCCAACGCACGAAGCATGATCGTTTTGATATTGTCAGATGACAGCTTTTCCAATACGATGACCTTGCCTAAATGAAATATATCGGTTAGATAGACAGTTTCGATAATGGCGACGGTAGGGGAATTACAATGAACGCTACCCTGTTCATCAAAACATGTTTGTGTTGGTTTTTACTAATTGTGACAATTGTGGCAACATCATACACTGCCTGGGTTCTTGGTAAAATTTTTGTTTATGAGCCTATTTGGTGATTGTTAAATTAACACCGCTGTTCAAATAGAATATATATCCATATATGATTTCAAAGAATTGTAAGGTTATTAGCGATTATTCGACTAGCTTACATCTCGAGAGTAGTGCCGAGTTGAGCGAAAAGGACGGATTTTCGGTGGTCGCTCCAATTAACGTTATAGTGCCGCTCTCCACGTGTGGCAAGAATACATCCTTAAATAATTCAATAAAACTTTCTTTAGAAAAAAAACAATTGTAACATTCACTATTTCTATTAGAGATATAAAGGAGAAAAGAGGGCGTTTCGTCTCTTCACTGTTCAGAAATTCTCACGCAAAGCCTCGAGCCTGTGGGCTGGAGTTGCCCCAATGAATCAGTCTCATACATTGTCAAGCGTGTCGACGATTCGTGATGAAAAGTTTGAGTTAAAGCATTTACCTGTTGAGCTTTGTTGAATCGGTGAATCTCATCGAGGAACAGGATGGTCTTCGCACGAAACATCTTCTGATCGGTCTGGGCTCGAGTAACGACGTCCTTAACGTCCTTAATACCGGCAGTCACAGCTGACAGCGGCACAAATCGCGTGCCGCGCTCACGGCTGTGATTGGCAATGATGTGCGCTAGTGTCGTCTGACAAATAAAAGAATGCTCAGCGAATATTACATAGACGTAATGGACGCCTCTCTAGAAACGTGCGATATATATTTTGTGTACACACACATATATGCGTGTTTTTTCTTTTCAACCATTTAAGAAAATCACTATAAGTGGATCATTCACGGCAAATAGAAGTATCTAATTACGTAGTAAATGTGTGAATTTCAAAAAATAAGTACAGTTTGGCAGTTGCAACCTGTCAACCTTTACCGACCTTTCCACAGCCCGGCGGTCCCCAAAAAACGACGGATGGCATATGCTCACTGTTAATGAGCTTTCGTAAAAGGGTTTTCTCTCCGACAGCATCCTCTTGACCTACAAAGCCCTCCAATTTTGTGGGACGCATTACCTAAGAGATACAGTTACACCAAATGGACAGAAGTGAGTTAGCCCGATTTAGCTTCAAATATAGCACAAATAATTTTCTTGAGGGTTGCCTTTGTCAGATTTCGAGAACATAAAAGCTCGGAACAAAAATATTTTGCTAAAATACAATAGATTAATAACGCATACTCCAACTGATGCAGATAGACAATATTACTGGAATATACGATTGGGTCCTGCTATTAACAGCGAAGCATTAAGCGCCGTTGACCACATGATCAATAGCTAACCAATTTATCAATCTAGAACAAACAATGCACATTTTTCCTAACAGAAAGATTATACAAGATTGGCAAAACTGCAAATTCAAGGGCAAAAAAAGCGCTTCAACAGTGATTAGAAAAAAATATTTCTTTTACTTCCGATAGTGGCTTGAAGGTGGTCTCTTTATTACTTCCTTTATGTCTGCT
>MNPL01002634.1:12405-26902 GCA_002081605.1 Tropilaelaps mercedesae
CGGTGAGCTAGAAAAAATTTCCTCATTGCTTGATACTGGACCAATCTGATCTTTTTTATGCGATCCTGCTTCATCTGAAATTAGCAAAATGTTGACTCATTATCACTAGACTCTGTTATTGAGCATAAGGGTTAACACACGCACACACTCGTGGGTGAACTCGTCTTTCTTGTAATCTATTAACCCGACCCTTCCATTCAGATAATACCCAATGTAGCCTAAGCATTTGCATTTGCCAGTTATGCTCCTCAAGTGCTTACATACTATATGATATTATAGATGCTGGTGTAAATTTAACATTCTCACCATTATCAACTGTGTCAATTTGAGTAGGCGACGACGAAGAAGAGTCGTTATCCAACTCGATAACATCTCCTCGAAATTTCTTTGCAGACGGTAATGACGACGACTGGGAGTCATTCTTTTTCTCGGCTCGCGTCTGAAAGAATGGGTGAGTCACTTTCCTGATGACCTCCTGTAAAAATATAGTTAAGAATCACTGTTTTAATTTGAAGTGACAAATACCCTATAGGATTCTTTATATGGGCATTTTAGCTGCCTTATCGTATCTTAGAAGCTGTTGCTCCTTGTTCGTACAGACAATTATGTAAAAATGGTGGGCGCATACTTGCAGTGACAAATAAACACGAACGCCTGCACCTTTGACGCAGCTGAATTTGTGACATTTTTTGCTGGAGGTGCACTGGCAGTAGAGAGTAATCCAGCTCGAGCTTTTTTCATAGCTGGCAATCGTTGAGAAATTTCATTTGGGCGATTTGCCAAATCGGCAGGCAAATGTTCCGCCTCTACACAGCGATCCAGATGCTGGTTGATCATCTCCAAAACGACTAACTGATGGCAGGCCGGACATTCTACCGATGACAGGAGACTTTTTTTCACTTCGGTTGACGAAGACATCATTGGTCTTGGCAACAGGATACCTTCAGCATAAAATTTAAACGAAACTGAATATCCGAAAAAGAATGTCTCTTCGATGAAATTTATACATCTCTTTAGTACACACTAGCTCAATCTACTAGCTTCGTACACGGTAAATATTTACTGTGATGTAAACGGATGAAATATTATGGACGAAGGGTTGCGCGAGCATTTCACAACACCAACTGTAAACGACTCCGACGATAACTTCCATGAAAGATAGGATCACGTCATCAATTGACAAAATCGGTACGAGCAGATTCTTAAGTTTTCTGCACCTGGTGAGCGATCGACTAGTTAAGTCACATTCGTCAGTGAACATCAATGTGAACTTGTGCAGTAGCGCTACAGTAAAAAATTATAGAAAATTTCACAAACATTTTCTAAAAGTTTTTTTACAAATGTTAAAATTTGCCTCCCCTTTAGAATTAAAAGTGATCTTGAATTTAACTGAAAAGTATTTATCACGAGACCAACTGCTACCCGCTAAAATACGAATTTTTAATATGGGAACATGCCTCTAAATCTCCTCATTATCCTAATGTAAAGAAATAAAGCCGGCGTTGCACAAAAGTGCGAGAGATGCACTTGCCCTACATTTGCTTAATTAAAGATGTCTGAACTGCAGAACAGGAGTTGTTGTACAAATTTAACGTTGGAATGTATCGAAAGGCACTAGAAAATTAACAACAGCAAGAAACCCCGACTCAAACGATTAAAGTAATGTGAACGACGCTAAAAATGCCGACACATTTTCTTGTAAGTTTTTCCAATTTGTGCAAATCTCACCAAAGTTGTTCCGCGCCCTCTCATGGTCAAACCTTTTGACAAATTTCAGTGTGTTATACTCTACGACCTGTCAACTGCATGTCGAACGCTGGCCAGTAATCGTCGCATCAGCTGTGAGATTCAGGTAAAGATGTACTGATTTAGGCCCTTAACATACCTGCAGATAGACAATGAATATCATATCTCTTCCTGTGTGTCCAATGTTCTTGTCACGATTATATGCTCTAAAGCTTCTACAAGCGACATCAGGAGGAATTTTGCGGGCATTTCGATGACACTGGTTTTGCTAAAAAGCAGTAGCATCGGCTTTTTAGCTCTCGGTTAGCGCTAACCTGCGTTGGCACAAACTTCAGTCTCTTCTCGAATTGTAGACGATCTATATTGACCAAACTCTAGTTACCTGCCTTTTTTTCAGAATACGTTGTGCTTAAATCATGCTGCTTTATAACAACATGTGTTCTGATAGCGCAGATTTCGCTAGGGTAGCGTTAGACGCCATATTTTGAAACCGGACGCTATTTCAGCCATTTACCAGCCAGTGTTAACGGTATCTTTCTTCCAGCTTTCGATCCCCTTCCCGTGCTACCCGTATAAGTTTACCCGAGTGGACAGCGTTCAACACAAAACCGTGAAGCACAAACGCTGCATGAGATAATTAACATAATCAGTAATTGTTTGGATCGAACGAACACTTATTGAAGCTCATACTTGTAAGATCATCTATAACTTTCTAAAGGATGCGGAATGGATGTGCAGGAACACCTGTCGCCATAGGTACCACTTTATCTTATCCCAGATTTACCGCATCAAAACGGAGCAACACGCCGTTAGCTGTTTCACGATAATAGGTCTTTGTTAGTAAATTGACTAGGGTAACTTCGTTAAAAGCAATCACCTGTTTGTTAGAGACTTTCTTCGCTCAGACACCATAATCAAGAAAGACCTTGAAAATGTACACCAAGCGCGCTTGCGCATTTCCCTTGAGAAATCTGAATGCCGGCAACTGATGTTTGGAAACGGTTTCGCTGCTTCCACCATCCGTACGAAGTGTGGGTTTTTGAAAATAAGTTAATAACAACCACAGTAAGCGCAATATTACTGCAGACTGCTTGTCACGTAGTGGAGTTCTTTGACTCGGAGCCGAAGCCAGCAGACTCTTATTAAGCGCTCAATACACGTTGAGATCAGACTTAAATTTTAATGACTCAAGTTTCTTCAAGAAAAAGATATGGTGTACGCCACAAACAAATTGGTAAAAACACGATGCTTCTTGATCGCCCGAACATCAATAATAAAGAACACCTTCGGATATATGCGATAGATTTTTTTGTTACAAATACTAAAAAATTGTTGATAATGGTTTCGACATGTTGTGTCGCAATGAGCTAAAACCGTTGTTTACCGAATGCGCAATCACAAGACAATTTAACGCATACAGGACTTGTACCCAATGGGACGATGTAAGACTAAAACAATCTCCACAAAATTTCTCAACGAGAGGCCCCCGCAAGCACGGTAGATATAAGCATCTTTTCTGTTTCACGATCACAACGAAATTTAAACAAAACGACTGCACGAAACTTGCTGTTCTCATTAACTGAAAGAAGCGATGTCTGGTTATGACTTTGTCAATACAGTTTCCTGCTTGTGAAATTAAATATTTACAAGGCCTTAGTGCAATAGTAGTGTTGCGAGCACTTTTTTCCTGATCATTGTTGTCCTTTCTTAGTGATTTTGACTATTAACCTCGTCAGTGAGGCTCTAAATACATGTCAATAGATTGACAAACAATTTCAAATGAGTCAGTATATGCACCATATTTTATTCACCGTAGGCAATCTTGAGAATCTTGCCTTAGGAGTAAAAAAATAGCGCACAATTTCATACAGTTTTTTTGCTTTGAGACCATCTAGAGGCTAATTGTCACGGCGTGAGTCGTTCTGTGTGTCTGATCGCGTGCGACTGAGATCTAATAATATTAGCTATAATCTGCGCGTCGTCACTTATGACGGCAAATATCACATTAAATTCCATTCGTTTGTTCTAAGACGTTATTTCAACAAACCTAGAGCACAAACTAACAACATCTACCCAAACGTTTAAAATGCGTTTCTTTAGTTCCCGTATCTCCACTACCCAGTTCATATTTGACAGGCGTTTGCTGATGACTAACATCAAAAATATAAGAACGTTCTAAAAATAGCTATTCCATGTGTATGTTTCCGGCTATGGGAACTCAATTACACTTAGCTAACTATCCACATACTCATTGGCCCCATTGTGTCCAGTAAATACCTTAAAAGAAGTCGTACGTTTTCAAAATACCCAATGTGCAGAGTAAAATCTTTTTCAGAACGAATTTCAGTAAAGAAGAAGCTAGCTCCATGACCATTCCCTTTGACAGATGCTTATATCATATACCGGCCGGCAAACGTAGAACCGGTTACATGCATATACAGTAGCATCTCGGACAAACCAGTCTACAACAAAGCGCTTATTACCGTTAAGAACGAATGTTGATGGGATAGTAGCGGTTCCCTGGGTGACACCTCCACTTCACACACGAGTTTGCCAACTTATGCTTATACGAAAACACAGCACCTGTGCAAACTATAACTATTTCGTAAGTCAATTCAAACGAACCATAAGTTGTTTTCTGTGCGCGCGAGTACACCGCACTGTTTTCTCTCCATTTTCAAATATAGCAGACAGCAGTGGACTATCTTTGGATGTCTGGGCTGATGCTGATCCTGACCTGGATGATGATCGTGATCGCTGTTTTTGTGCCGGCTGCGGTTCCCTCAAACGCAGTTATTGTGCTTCCACGGGCGAGAGACTAAGTATCGTACCCTCTCTACAGTGGTATGTTGTGGCTAGCTGCTGTATGCATGTTAACATAGCTAGAGTGGCGCATGCAGAGTGTGGGCGCATATTGCCGGTGCTCCTCGGTGGATGCTCATCGGTGTTCTCCCTCGTGAGCCACGGAATCGACAAGATCCATTCACCCGGGAAGGTGATGTACCGTTGCTAAACACACATGTCCCACACGGAGGCAAGCACAGTTCCCTATCCACCTATCGGATACGAATTGTCGTCGAAATTCTCTTCTGTCTGCATTTAGGAACAGGAGACAATTGAGCCCCATGTCAGAAACCATGGCCATGTGAGAGAGTTACGTGAGCGATTGGAGACGCTCCTTACAGGACATCTGAATATACACGAATGCACTTATAAAAGGACGCAGTCCTTGCCGTTTCGAGAGATCTTTGTCCTCCGCTCATGTATCAGTATGCAACGGCCTCCTACTGGTTCGGTGATCCGGTGACCTTGCAGGCTACGCGCAGCTACCTCATCCACAGTGTTGGGCTTGTTGGATTCCATACGTGCGTGTGCCCGCTACCTGATCGATGTTCAGCAACCCTACGAGAACAACCTAACTAACGATTTAGCTGGTTTGCCCGTAATGCAATTTGGAATTTAAGGCAGTGGCAGTGAAGCTCGCCCGCAAAACCATTAGTGACACGAATGCTGAAGTTGGTTCTTGATGATATCACGGGAGCGGTTAGAATGAGACCTCGGGAATGGCTACGGCTAGGCTAGTACATGGGATATCGAACGTAAACACAGCGGGACCAACCGCAGACACTGGCCGATTTTACCTTATATTATGCCGCACCCCCGTTATACACAACGACTAGTTGTTGCTACTATGGAAACCCATCATATATATATATATATGAGCACCGGCACTGCACCTGTTGATTTCTTTGGCTGGCCCGCTCAAAAATTATCGCTCGTTAACAAGTTGATAGATATGCTGACAGTTCCACCGGCCATTTACAGGAATATGTAACTAAGGACAAATGGTACATGATGTCATGTTCCGTTCATAGGGAAAGAGACGCAAAGGGAATATGAGTGCGGGTAGAGGATATTCACTTGGTAGTCTACCTTCACGGTTATTGCGGCAGCTTCACAGTGAACTAGCGTCCGTGACCTTCTTGCGAACGTTTTCATTGGGTAATTTCCAATGGCAGAGCGAAAAATGGACCAGGTTGGCACGTCTCTCTATCACACAAGTTTGATGAGTGCTGTACACACGCTACGCGTTAAGAGTCGTCTGTAACGGCAATGTTGGACGATGTTCGGCTACTTATTGACTTGAAACGAATCTTATTGTGTTGTGCAAAGGTTTACCTTTTCAAACTGAGACGTAGCGAGATAACGGTGTTCTTGGTCTCGTTAGGAATAAGCATCGTGTGTTTATTTCAGATATACCATGTTGTTTTTTTTTCGTTTTCTTGTCTGATATGAGTGTTTTATCCGTTCAGAACGGCGTTGAACAGAATTGCATTGCAGCCGGACTATCTAGAGGATGGAAGAGAATTACTCTACGAATACTTTGCTCTCGTACTAGTGAAATTATGTCACACGCGTGGTACAATAGAAAGCAAAATTGATTAATCGGGCGATTCGTAAGTTTTTGCAGGTAAACTATTTCACGCCTTACCTTAAACTGAGAAGTGGCGTCGCTTGAGAGGGTTATGAAGAAGTTATTGTTAAGATTTTTTAGACAATATACACATGTAGAAATAACCACTAATTTGCTTGGTTTATTGCTTGGTATATCTTTCAACTATTACCAATAGTTTATTAGTTATTAAATGAAAAACTGAATTAATCAAATTAAACCAATAAACCAAACTAACTTATTCGAAAATCAAATTAAAAGCTAAAGTTTAAATCGATCAAAACTGTTTACGGCACGCGTCGATCGATTCGCTAGGGTCTTCAGATACAAGCGAGACAGCTGAGTGCATAGAGGATGCAAAATGTTACACATATCGAAAAAGAAAGCAATCTGCAAACAGAGAAAAAACTTCCACCTGTGTATACAAATTTACAAAAAATCTCGCGCTCTCCACCTCTACATATCCCTATAAGGTTTGGAAAATTATACGGATTATTATAATTGTCAGGTACCTAATCATTGAGCCCTAAATTTGATTTCTGAGCAAAATCGTCGCAGCGATACACAGCATAACGAACTGATGCGCTGAAACACTTCTATATTTGTTGAAGGAGTTTCAATTTTAATCTAAAGCATTACTCTGTAGTCTTCTGTTGATGTTTTCGTTGAAAAAGGCTGAATGACACGGTGCATTTTGTGAGTTCACACTTATTCAGACCTGTTCTCATAGCTACAGCTCAGACTTCCCTCATAGAGCAACTCCAACGCCTTCGATTATCACATGCCTTTCCAAGCTTCCATAAGTGAATGTTGCACCTTCGTTTTTAATAAAGTCACTTTTTCTTAAGATACGCAAGCACGAAAACCATGTTCTGAAGTAGGATGAAACTCCGTTGGCGTTTGATAAGGACGGTGCGACCCGGAAAAAAGTGAACAAGCTTTGTTACACTTGCACGTCAATCGCGAAAACTCAGGGTTTACGCTCATTTAGTGCTTGGACGCGGGTGGTGTCCTTATACTTATACTCATTTAATGAATCATTATTTGAATATGCCGAATTTCGACGTGACCATAACACTCATTGGTTTCAAGGCACCGAACAAATTTGTTACATAAAAGAACTCATGCAGATCAGCCCTCAGCCAAATTGCTATGAAAAACCTCGCTGGTTTTATCGGTGAGCGTCTTTACAAGTACCGCCATCGGTTGGTTCTTCGAATTTATAAAAAACTTCGATAGCATTAGGTCTTTTGCCATGGTCTTCTGAGGCGCGAGACGTGTTGACAGGACATATGAGAGAAATTTGTTCGTGAAACGTACTCTCAGGTCGGTAGCCAGACTTCCGGTATGACCCGCCCAGACAAAGCTTGGGGTCGACGTAAAATCAGGTTCGTGGCCACTCGGAGAACAAGTCATTGGCTGTCTCATTCGAGTTCCCATGGCGGGCAGAACTTTTTGGCGAAATTAATTCTTCATACGGAAGGGTGTGTCTGATTTTATTGGATGTATGACTCACCACGAAGAAGATGCTTATTGAGACTCCAGATTTCTAATTACAAAGTCACAATGTGTTTGAAAAAATCAGTTGTTGGAAGCCAGGCCTGCAATCTCATTTCAGTGGCAGGTAGTGTGTAATCAGTGTCGAAAGTATTGAGAAGGAAACCAGAGGTTCATCGGACCATTTTCCCAATCACGATGCTAAGGTTAATCACAATCGGTGAGTAAGGTAACAAAGCCCCGCAATCGAAAAAGCTACTTCTACGCCTGGGGTGTAAACGACTTTGCATGGCATGAACAGAATTGCATTCTAAGCCGCCCATTCTGCGCACGGTGATCTAAATATTTTTTTTCAAAGCTGACCATCAGCCAACATTCAACAACCACGGTAGCAGTTTTTGCATTTCTTCGTAAGACGGACCCCATATAAATGTAAACGTGCACCGGCGGGGATCGAACCCGTGCACTTACGTGTTTCCTCCAGTCGCAAGGCGCATATGAATGCACCAAGCCACCGAGCTTGACCTTCCAGAACGATTATAGAATCGTGATTCACCGCTAGCCATGTTATTCATATAACTTTTGAAAAATGTAAATGTGCACAGGGATCGAACCCGTGCACTTACGTGCCTATGCGCACGGTTATCTGTGAGACTATAGCATTTAACTGACGAAATGACCAGAGCTGAGCTCCGACAAGACTAACCTATGCGTCCATACGGTTTCCGGTTTCGTTTAAGCTCCTAATGAAGGTCGTCAGCTATATTATAGTAGTCCAGTAATAGACCATATTTTCGTATATCTTAAATCCGTCAGGACTTGATATGCATTCGTACTTACCGTAAAACTCCAGTTTGCATGTTCAAAATGCGCCGTTTAGTTAGCCTACATCACCCATCTCGCTTATCACTCGAGCGCTCTCGACTACGGATTCCACTACCAGAACATCATTAGTTCGTAGCATTTAAAATGATCATAGTGAATAGGAGGGGCTCTATGAGGGGGTCTCTCATGAACACGTAAACCTGACCATTTGGCATTTGTTTTATATATCTACTTGTGCTGTTTCAGGTGACTTGAGTGAGCATTCTAGTGGAGCTGGAGCCAGTGTCGAGGTTTCTGGACTGAATTGGTCAGGCGTCATCGTTAAAATCGGACGCTTTTTTCTGGACAGCTCCACTCAATAAGTGAAAGCCTCAATCGAAGTTCCAGTTGAAGTCGCCTACAATTCATTAAAGCAGTTATGCCACCTGCCGTTATGACGAACCTCCACGTGTTGAGTAAGGGTAGTTCTAAATACGGACCGCTGATTGGTGCTATCGACCAGGGAACTTCAAGCTCTCGATTTCTCGTAAGTACCCGTTCGACTGGACAGTCACGGAAGCGATCCGCGTGGTGCTGTAGAAAAAAGCTTCGAAGTGTGTTAGAACGCACTTTTAATCGCTCCTCGTAATCGATGGTTTTCCGTACCCGTGGTAAAATTTATTTTGACAATGAAACTAGATAACCTCTTCCTTTGTGCCCCAGTGCAATTTTCCAGAGCTTGGTTATTGACGATATGAGCAAATCCGGTCGACAAATGAGAGTTCGACTGAAAAGGAACTTTGAGATATTACCGATGTGTTTATATAAGAACCAGAGACAAATTGATAATCGAGATAAATCATCCGATGAGCAGATTGCGCCCTGCAGACTTGAAAGTTAAAGGTGTTATTTAGGATAATGCCAAACTTATAAGGATATTATTGTTGTTCTCAACCTATCACCTCTCAACCGGACAACAAAGTACAGATATTCTTTGGGCTGAATAAGGTTAGGTTGTTCTCATTGGCGGCCGCTTATAAATAGCGTGTGTTTATAGGCTTGATACAAAACAAGTCATTTTTACCTACTAAAACTGTCAGAGTACGTTTTAGTATGTTAGGAATTTTCTACGCGCGTGTTTTATATTGACTTGGTTAACAATGCCGTAGGATAGTTGCGTGAACTTAAGAGTGCCTATACATTGACAGATATTTAAGCGTACCGTTCGTGCCAAAGAACTTCTTGATAGTAAATGCTCGTAGTCTGTGCGTAACAGAGATTGGCGCTGATACAAATAGCATGACGGTACAAATAGAAAGTTTTCCCTGAATAATCGGTTTGTATATACATATATAATTATTCTTCAACTTCCGCCATCAGATAAATCTGCGTACACGATGAATAGAGCTTTGCGATCCTCTGTGCCGCCATACGTTCTGCACTGTATCATTGAATTCTAGCAGGAGCCCTTAAAAACCACCTCGCTGCGCAAACAAATCCAATTTTGTGAAATGATGCGAATAAATTGTTTTCAGTTTCCGAACGGGAAGTACCCGTTCTGAAACAGTTCGAGAAGCTCACTCCACTAGTTTCTATTGGCCTATCTTATGAAACTAGATCAACTTTGCTGTAACTTGCTGCTTAACCTTGTTACATCTGATACCTTGATCCAACAAAGAGAAATCAATGTTATTACGTGCTATTGAAAGGTAAGTGGGTGTCCGACTCTCGTGATACACGAATGCGTGTCTCGTATGCGTATCGTAGAGGCTGTTTGTCTAGTGCAGGTTCTGATAAGCTTGCATTGCCAAAGTACACGTGCGCCATTAGCTGCCTATGTAACAGACGGCGGTAGCAAGAGAAATATAATCGCAAGAAGCTTAGCTAACAAGGTGCTTACTAACGTATTTAATTATGGGTAAAATTTTATTTGCAGCCACCCAAAAGTGTTCTACTACTTGTAAGGAAAGCTCGAGTACTTTGCCATGTTATTTTTTAAGTAAAAATTCACGTTATGCTTAAAGAACATTTTCAGTTTGAACTTCCTCTCGATTAACTTGAGTGGCTGCGGGCAGCATCAATGATTAGAATAATGACGCTGACATTATTAGCTAAACTATGAGGTTTTTCCAGGAGCCATTGGAAAGTATATTGATACTGATGGGTGACAACGAAGAGAAAAGCTTAGTTGAGAATTCTATGTATTTGAATTTCTGCTTATTAATTCGGGTTATATCATGTCATTTTTTTGCCGTAGAATAAACGTAAAAAGATAACACGTACTTGTACAATCTGATATTGCTTTGCTCGACATCATTTACTGCGTCACTGACTGATGTTTGTCGCGCCAGGTGTATTGGTGTGGTCTATTGTAAGACAGATTCATTCGTGCTTAGTGCTTCACCGACGCTGGCACAATGTTGGCTGACATCATGATGCGTTCTCAGGAGGATGCCCCGCAAAAGTGTATTTCGCAGACAAAATCGTCCGTCTGCACGTGAACGCTTGTAGGCACCTACAAGTAGCACAACACTGACGAAATCACTGTGCAATACAGCCGTCCGTGGGCGCATTCCAACGTCTCGTTTTAATGAAACACACTAATCGATGGGCAAAGCGACTGGGTGAGTCGGAAATAAGTCACCCATCGCTGTCGTTCGTCAAGCCGGAAACCGACGAGTTTTCTTTGGGGAGTTGCGCCTCTGGCCGCAAGCTGCTATGTATGAATGTGCGCTACATTATTCCGCCTTCCCTCGGCTATAGCTCGGAGTGACGCCCGATAATATCTGCTTAATCACAGAGTACACATGAGATGTACATGCTTGGCCTGGAAGTTTGGGCTGTCGTTCGTCCTGGTACTATAAAGATGGAGAGATTGGTGTCGTGGTTTGCTAGGAAAAAAAGATGGTTTGTGAGCGTGCATCTGTGCGTGGCATTTGATGTGAATGCGTAATGCGTACATCGTTGCAAAGGGCCGTACAGAATCGGCTCAATGGGAATAATCGGCGGGAGGTGCATTAGGTGGTGGAAAACAGGCTAAACAGATTTCTGGATACGAGAACATGTGAGTTCGAACATCGGTAGTGAACTGCAGGCACCGCTAGGTATTTTGTGAATTTTGTTGCATCTCCTCTATCTGGAACAAGCCAGAATAACATACAACTGTACAGTAATTTCTAAATGCTAATATGATATGAGTAAACTAGTTAAACTCTGTATAGCGCTTCGCCGATTTCATCATTGCAATTGTAAATCAGTCACGTCAAATTTGTCAGATATGTTACGCGCGCATACCAATGCAACGAAACATCTCGCCAGTGATTTCACCGACCATTAGAATCATTGCTAACTTCACGCAGCTCAAGTGACAATGAAACAACAAATTATACAATTCCAGATAATCAGCCGTATTGGTTTAGCATAACGTTGCGCCAGTTCCGTTGACTCTTTACGAAACCACGAAAATACGAGTTAGGATGTCAACAGTGTGTTTTAGAGCACTGGACTGTGCCATCTAGCTTCGAGTTCCCGCTGCCAGCACTGGGCAGTTAGGGGTTTCATGTGGAGTTCAGCGATATTTTATCTCGTCGGCGTTCTGTAATTTGAACCTAATCTCGATTGTGCGGTAATCATCAGTCACTCGAGTCAAAAATGTTGGAAAATTACTATTCTAAAACTACGGAGTGGCCGCGGTGTAAACGTAGCCAGGCTTCGTTACATAGCAATGCAGGCGAAGATAGCGGATGTTGAGAAAACATAAAAAGGCGATGAAGTATTGTGACAGCGCAGACTACTGACAAGGCTAGCAATCGGCTGCAAGCCTGCAGCCGTGTTGGAACGATTACGCGCACAGTTCGGTACTCCTGAAAGAACGTCACTATTCTAAGAACGCCGCGTACTGTAAAATTCTAGGGATTCCGTTGACGCGCTAGCCTGCGCGCTATTACTGCGCACCGCTCACCGGCACGTAAGGACTGGACGCAATGTGGCGTCAAAGCGGTGGAAACCACGCCGTGCCGGAAAGCACGCAATGATAACTAGATTCAGACGTGCTAGTCGGCTTTGCATTTTAGGGGTCAAAAAACGACCTAGGTAAAATTTTCGTCGATGTCCGTGGACAAGAATCTATTTTCCCGTTGGCTTGACATTTCACAGCGAGAAAAATTACGACTGCATTTGTATAGACTATAATTATGTCAGTGATTTTTTTTCGTTTTTTGGCACATACAATAGAGGTTAGGGAAACTTTGTAATTCAGCTGAGTGGGTGGATTGTCTATGATGTGGAGTTTTATTGTTAAAATGTTTTCGTGCGACGACGGAACATCTCGGCGAGCATTAGTGATTTGCGGCTTGGTCTCTAAAAGATTAAGGCGGCGTTGTGCTGAGTGGTCGACGAGTTGGTTGAGGCGACTAAGCTATGGATTTCTAATTTAAACCAAGTCGGAGCCTGCAGAACTATATTGATGAATTTGGGGGTGCCTGCTAGCATTTTGGTGTGCCTAGAAAATATCATCTACTATTGGCCTCATTGTCGTTTCCCTTTACAGATCTTCTCGTCACGCACACTGGAACTCATCACATACCACCAGATTGAAGTTCGCCAAATTTGCCCTCACGAAGGGTTCGTATATATTAAACTATCTGTCTCTCATGACAGCTTTCCCTTTACATGTAATTTAGTGTAGTTTGTTTTGCGTATTGGGCTCACAGGCCTGTCGTTCGGCAGAGTTACGCCAGGAGCTTGAAGGAATTGGAGCTTGGGAGTCTCACATAATTGTTATGCAGAGCAAAGGCATGGTGGACAACAAGATGACAAACACTTCGCTTTGATACCGAATAACTGTCTCAATGCTCTTTTTCTAAATGTATAATTTGCGATTACTCGATTTCTAATTTCCTTCTGCTGCTCCAGATGGATGGAAGAGGATCCCGTCCATCTCCTAAAAACGGTGATCCAATGTATGTCAGAGGTTTGGAGCAAACTGACAGACATGAAAATTGATCCTCATGATGTCTTTGCTATTGGATTGACAAATCAAAGGGAATCCACGATCGTTTGGGACAAAAACACGGGCAAGCCGTATCACAATGCCATATGTAAGTAAACCTCCACAGAAAATACATCGAGCAGATTTCGTTGTGTTGGCCCATTTCAATTCTGCTGGAAAAGACCATGAAATAGCATTTGTCACTCAAGTGGTGATAAGGGGCTTAAAGGCTGTGCTAGTCCCGCTCAAGGTAGTGTTTGAGCTTAGACGTACTTTTCGAAGTTATCGGTATTAACCGGGAAGTGTCAATAATATATAATCAAGTGCATACGTGTAAAGACAGTTCGTGATTCGTCGATTGCGTATAATGTTTTATGAATAACGAGCTTAGGGCAGTTTGAATAGTTTCTACTTTTGATTTTTTTAGAATGAATTAAATTAGTCAACAATGAATCTAGTAAGTAAATCAGTTTTTAAAAGGCCCATACCCACCTCATACTCGCCAGTACCTCAAATGCACCGGGACGTCGGCTTTAGATAATCTTCCAAGTTTGACGATCTTTGTCGTCGTTCAAAGGTTGCGGCATGCTCTTTTTGTCTTTCGTAAGGTTACTGGAGCTATACGACAACGCGGATCGTCCATCATACAGGGTGTCCCAAAGATAACCAAATTTTTCAAAACACTATTATTTATGGCTGAGTGTGGTTGACTTCTACTCTTGCATATGTGCAGTCTGTTCGTAAATCAAATGAGGATTCTTTGAGATCCAAGTGCGATAATTTAATTATCCTATTATCGCTCTTATTGAGATTAGAATGACTCTGGAAGAAAAATATTTTCGAAGCACTCGTTGTGTAAAATCCAGTAAAGAAGGTTTTTTAGGAAAAATCGATGTTGAGCGTTCTCATACGTACAAACAGGTTTCTCACGAATACATTCGCAATTTTGTTAGTATTATTTTAAAATAATGTCGATATATATATATATATATATATATATATATATA
>MNPL01002635.1:3076-36503 GCA_002081605.1 Tropilaelaps mercedesae
ATCAGGATTCGATTTCTCCCCATTTTCTTGCTTAAGACTTAATATATTCCTTAAGCTTGCAATTCTTCCGTCATTTTCCATATTCAGGTATAAAGATCTCTATAAGAAAATGAATGTAATCGAGGCAGTGATTATACATCGTATGGATATCGTCGAAGTTCGCAGAGAAATCCGTCCATAACATCAACTAAAAGGTAGCGCCGATTACGTTATCGTCGCCCCTGTGAAAATCGAAATTCTTGGCATCGGGTTCCATAATTTGAGTCTCAGACAAGACGTCACATCAAGCAGCCTGCTGATTAGACCTAATAATAGCCGGAGACGTAATTTCCAGCGCATCGATAATGCGCAAAGCGCAGTATATACGTGTTGGTAAAGACATTGTATTTATTTAGTTTTCAAAATGTATGAGTGAGATGACTAACCTCCCTAGTAAAAGATGTAATTATCTTTTATTTATCTATTATTTATTATTTATATTAAGCCAATACAGTAGATTTTTTAATATGCGAATCACCAATAATAATACAAACCATAAAGGATTGACTATTAATACTCGAGGTAAATATTCGATGGCAACAAATGTGTATTACAAAAGAGAGCATTACAGATGAGCCTTCCGTACGTGCAGTTTTTTTTTTATAACGTCCACACGCGCATATATACATTTGGTTTTGAGACAATATTTTAGACAAGAAATGAGTCCGTGTCAACTGTTAAAAATTAATCGGTCAGCATTCTTTCTTACATTTAATATACGATTCCTGATTTAGAAATCGTATTTGAATAAAAGGTACATTATAATGCACTTTTCTGTTAAGCGGCGGCGCACTTACCGTTTGTTGAGCCTACTGAAGATACTATTTACACTAGACTTACCAGCATAGAAGCCTGACAGATTCAAACTAGGACGTATAAATCTCCTAGACTTCTGCGTTTGATTAGAGCTTTCCGAATTTAAAGGTTGCAGTAAAAAGAGCTCTTTAATAAAAGATAGTTCTTGTGTTAGAAGTTCTAACAGGTACAATGTCTCTTTATAATGCTGTTGCAGGAATGTTTTAACCAACCTGCGATGAATCCTAAGACAGGATGATTTTTCCGCTCTTCCCGAGTCTCTACTTGCAGCGTCTTTTTCCATTGTTCGTGCGCTGTATAGTTTAAGGCCGCATAAGGAATAACTCTAGCCATTGTGGCTGTGTTTCCCCTCCACCATGATGATAGTCCATCTTTGCTGTAGCTTTCACCCAGGAACCGAAATGCCTTTCGCAGAGAGTAGGGCACATTGCGGACTGAAATGAAACGTAGTATTTTTTGAGATTCATTAATTTTTAGGTCCAACACATCCGGACATTTTCTACTACTTAACTACTTAACAATACAATTTATCGAATTCTCCTTTTATATATCGATTTATCGGTAAAGCTGCCACGCACCAGATTTAATTCGAAGCTAGCACGGTGTTTTAAAACATTAAATTGTAATGAGAAAGGGTTCTAAGCTCACGTGCCTAGCAGATATAAATTACTTACAATCCCCGACTTTTCGTAATAATTGCAAAAATGTTTTACACTATTTTACAACAAAGTAGCAGCGAATGCCAGATAATTGACAAGAAACTAAAAGAACAAAAGACGATACCGTGAAAGACATTTACTTTGAAAGTTGATTTTAGTTCGATCAAGAGGTGCGATGACCGTTTTCGCGATTGCACCAGCGAACGCTCCGGCAAGAAGAGAACTCGCGATCGGATACTGTTCAGCAAGGGACAATCGACCCTGCTCTTCATTTAGATCTACACGGCCATCCACAGCTGCCCAATAAAGATAAAATGTACTCACCTTTATTACAAAAAATTACCGAGTTAAACATTGTTGTTATGTTAAAACATTGAGCCATTCTTAGAGATTGTTATGAATTCCCAACACAATAATACAATTTGGGCGCGGCGGTCAGCTGGGCTCCCAAATTATCAAGGCTTGTAGTAGTTTGAGACTGGGCCATTATTTTCTTTACATCCTAATATTCTCCTTAGGACTAGTATATCTTGAAAGAAATTTAACTATTTGTAGTCCCTCTTTAATATAATCGGATCGGTACAGGGACATTTATTGTCGTTATCTTCTATGAAGAAATTAGGGGATTTGACAAAAATGGAGAGCCCGCAATTTTTCAACTATCATTACTGAAGCCTGAAATGTTGTCAATATTTACTCTTCGAAAATGCTTTCAAATTGCCGCTCGAATTCTTCTTGAGAGTATGGTGGTAATGGACTCAGAAGCAGAGATTAATTTATTGTTGAAAATCAACGACATCAAGTTTTTGTTTCCTAGCAGTGACAACGCTGAGTATATAAATTTGTAAATTATGGTATCATTGTCACTCTTTTCAAAAGAACTGCAATTGTGTCAGGGTTGCCACAACGAAAACTCCACCTCAAAGGGCACCTAAGAAAAAGTCATACTTCAAAACCCCAAACGAACCCGCCGAATAAGCTGTACTAATCGGGAAAGCTGCAAGCATTCTGACGATTGGAGCTTGAGAATTCTGTGAGTTTAAACTAGTGGCAAAATAGGACCAAGGGACTAAAAGGTACCAAATATTGGAAAAAAGTTTCTCACGGATTGACTTCGCCTCAGACGGAAACTCGCTAGGTATTCCTAATATTAATTTTTACCTTCTTCCGGTTCAGCCCACAATGATGAACAATGAAATGACCGGCCATATAATTTATTATTGCAAGCTATAAGCCGAAAAGGACAATACGGGCACCCCTAGTATGATCACTCGGTGACCGTACGAAGCCTGAAATGTTGGTTGTTTTTGTGTATTACGAGAACAATTGATGATGTTAATTTTTAAATGGGTCGACTTAACGTAGCAGCTTAAATTAACATGTAATATGGCTCTGTACTACTTTCCAAGGAATAAGAGTAGTTCATATTTTAACACCTTCATATTTTAACCTATTGTACAGTCTGCCGTGAAATCGCGGACCTGTTCTTTCCATCAAGAAACGGCTCGACTACACTGTGCGTATCATCTAATCTTTAGTACGATGTCGCCATCGCCTATGCCATACTTTGTGCATCAAAAGTATATACTGAGTATTCAAATATGCGATACGATAGTATACGATTGACCAATATGCTGTTTGTATATTTGTCGCTAAACATTTAAGTTCTCCACACCGATACGCTTGTCAGGCAGAGAAAAACGGATATATTTTTTTGGCATGCGATTGACTCGGGTATAAAGTTAAACTGAATTAGAGCAGAAGGACGTGCAAAATCAGAACCAATAGTTATCATATCAAAAAAAACAGAACTGCTACAAATACCTAGATCAATGGCGACGTCGCCTGTAGTGCCTCCTTTCAAGTAATGTATAAGTTCGTAATGCGACGTTAAGTCAATGGTTTGCCTCAGGAATAGTTTCCCAGCTTCGTCCATCTCCGCCGCAGAAAATAGAGAAGCGTTTTCAGACCGCACGTCGTACTTGTCACCGTCTTTTCAAATCAACGGACACGTCGTATTGCACCACTCGTCATTTACTGTCTGTAGGTGGAAACACCACCGGCATGTACACGTATGATAGCATCACACTACTTAGTTTTAAACACAATCAGCTTCGTTTCTGTTTCCAAACGAAAGCCCACTCGTTCTTCCACGCTCAACATACCGGATTTTGGCATGCTTCTTCAACCTAGTAATGGCGTTCCGCTTAGATATAGACACGTATGGCATTAAGTGTTGTGGATCGCTTAATTAAAATGAAAATTTGTCCAAATGAATAACAAATGGGATCCGAAAATCATTACTGTAACGTAGGCCACGGTACATACGTAATATTTTTAATAAATTTCGATTCTACTATCAATATAATTGTCACGCGTTATATTTTCACTCCAAACAAGAAGTTATTGTTTTGTAAAATTTTCGCCATAAAATAAAAAATATACTATATTCTATTTCTTCACAATACTGTGTCGACAAAAATATTTTGCAATAATACGTTTTAGGAGGTCATGTTTCACAGTGCAACCATCTTCACAAACTCCTTCATACCACAACCCAATGTGATCTGCCCATGAAATATTCCAACTCATGCATATTGCAAAATCCTCATATAAATTTCGAAGATCATCCCCTTTTATGCTCGCCTTTCAAAGCTCACCCTTTAAGATGTCGAAATGCAATAAAAGCCCAAAGAGCGTTTATTACGTGTTTATTCCAACTACATGCATAGCAATGATTTTCATGCAGTAATTTAATTCCTGAAATGGACTACCCAAGACAATAATACTCTAATAGAAATCTTACCTGGGATTTTTCTAAAGGCGCCGAAGATTTGAGTGGTTGTTCCATTGTCTACGGCAGTGCTCGAACTGGAACAGCTACGACAAACTAGTAAAGCTTCGTCAAATGTCTGAGCTAAGGCCTTTTAATACAATATTCAATAACCTAGGAGTATATATTCAGAAGATTAGTGATCGCAAGGGCAAATAATCAAGACGGTTGCTTTGTCACATCTATATCAGTCAAGGGCATCAGGCATAAGTAGTACTGAAAATTAAATATTGTACACGACAGGAGAAATTTGAATAATAGCCATTATAAAAAATCTAAATCAGTATCTCTAACTCGTCTGGTCAATGATATCTCACTCTGATATTAATAATATTTTCGTCTACAGCGTACCAAGTTTTTTAGAAGGGTCGTTTTTAGAAAGGTCTAAAAGAATGTTAACTGTGTGCGCAACATGTATATAGAAACGAAACAAACTAACCTTGTTGAATGAAGCATGGTTGTGTCTGTAAATACTCGCTGCTGCTGCACAATGTTGCTCTGATCAACTTTTGCATCTCCTCTGTGGTTCGCCAGCGGATTTGATGGTTTACTGATTGGTAATAACTGCGCTGGTTGTGATCTGGAATACAAAGGAATGGGGTTTTTAGATTCATGTAGCAAGCCTGAAAATGTGTAACATTATTGCAATGCGAATAGCACACTCGAATCATTAAATATTTTATTATATACAATTATGTCGATACATAACAACTAACCCTCGTTCCTCTAATCAACTAAATATACGAATCTCTTAGACATTCAATTTCCTGTTGCGTCTAAACTTAATGAAAATTAAGTAGCAGAAATCGCTCGAACAAAAGTGCTGTCTCATCCAATTGGAGCAGCCTGTGAAGACAAATTGAGTAATGATAGGTGGCGATCAACGAAGAGCGGCAGGGGATGCGGCAAAAATCAGCAAACCGAAGGGGTTTATTACACATAGCTGATAGGCTCCCAGATTCTTTAATGCAGATATACTTGTCATATACCCGAATTTGTGGTTGAGTTGCTTAAAAATATGGAATTTTTAAACGAAGCCAACACCACTTCGTAAAGAAAAATATCTCACTCTTGTGTTTACTTTTGTATCTCTCAGTCACGGAAACTGCTAGTAAATTCACTGGGGGCGGGATTTTCGTTCAAGAAGAGTCTGGGATTCAAACATTTCTTCTGTTCATTTTTTAAAGCGTAACAATGTTTACTTTTTAGCATTCGCAAATTTTTTTTAAAGACATAATGTGGCTTCTGTGAATTAACCTGAAACATACTTAGTCTATATTTTCATTTCAAGCAAGCTTCACATTCAAATAAACCCACCCCAATTTACTCTGAGATTAGAGCCTTCTGATAGGGCAAGCGAAAGCTCGGTTGTTCCGAAGGAATTGAACAAATGCATGAGCAACTCTCCGAATTCAAGAATTTAAACTGATAGCATAATACACAAATCATTCTAACCAATTGCGCACATTCTGTCAGTAGAACAAGGATCTATCTAACAAACTACGAGGAATATATTTTTAACCAAGGTAGGCTCGCTCTGTATATGAATTTTTCCCTCTCGTAATTCTCTCTCATGAGTTTACTCGAGTACCGTCACTTCTACGGATTTGAAGAAAAGTAACTTGTAAGCTTATAGGTTGGAATTCCAAATTTTGATGTAACATTCTAATTAACACGAATTAATACTCTTGTGAGATGGTTTTATGATAGTACAGCCGTTTATTATATCAGCAAATATATATGGAACCAATTTCTCGCTAAAAAAGTATTCGGAGAAAGACTGAACGGTAAATATAAAAGCTGTTCCGGTGGACAACTAATGACAAAGTACATAATAAAACAGCAACATAACAGAATGGTATATTCGAAGTATGGTATATACAATATGGTAAATATGGAGTTTGGTAATCTCCCAAACAGTTCATAAAAAGCATTCAAGTAAAAAAAAGTTTCACTAATTTCATCGTAAAGCTGCTGGGATCGAGGCACCATTTGAACTATGACTGATCTACACTCAAATTTACTGGAAATATTGGTGCTGCTTAACAACAGAGTTTTGCTAGAATGTTAGCAGAATATTATAGAAATGACGCCACCACTTTCTCGGTTTGGTTTTTATCTGAAAAGCAAACAGTGTGCTAATGAATCCACTGTAGTTACTTTATTTGAAACCGTTTTAAGTTTTTCTTCTCAGAATTTTTGAGAATCAATTCCCATTAAGTTTAGCAATTCCAGTGGTTTACAGCAAAAGTCGACTTCTATGCAAAGCATTCGCCACCAATACAACGAAATGGTAAGCTGTAACAGCAGTTTACGGAATTTACAGTTGTCTATGATCCGCTTTTGGATCAGCGGTTGGATGTTCCTATGAAGAGAGCTTTAAATACATCAGTATCCTCGTTACTCGCTCCATTTGTCGGCATACTCGCCTTAAAATATTTTCCTAACATGCGATAATACGTAGCCGTAATAAGGCTTGTCAAAAGCAAGACAGCTTCTAATCGGGCAGGAGGACTAAAAAATTTTTCTTGTTGTGACTTCAAAATAAATAATTTTTGCTCATTCTTCTAATCAAACATACCACAGAATAGACTATATTAATTGCTCTTAGCAGTTGCGCATGCAACTTTGTCTATATATATGGTCACGAATGCAAATTGCCTCATTAATGTTCTTTGAAGTAATTCAAATAAAGTTAACTAAATCCGCAATTCAGCCTAAAATCCTCGATGATAGATATAAATCCACAACACAAGGGAGCGCTGTTGTGCACTAAGAGATGCTAGAAGTACACTATAATACCCCCAGACCTAATTCTTACGAATGCAATGAATTACCATTCAGCAAATTAAGTAAAAACAGTTTGTGATACCCAGTTGCTGTGGGTACAAATCTGGTAAATATGGTTAATACAGTTCCAATCAAAATATTAATGCGAATAGCCTTGAGCTATTCTATCAGGTAGAATGTTTAGTTGGGTGGAGAGTAAAACCAGTTCAGTCGATTTGAAACAACATCCGCCTTCAGGATTATAGCGCGTGCTACAAGTGTAAAGCACTCTAGAATAATAAAGAATAGCCCCAACAGCCGACGAGCTCTTGCTAAACATACCTGCTAGACAAAACTGGGTGAGAGCAACTGTATTTTTATCGAAAGGCAGAAAAGGAAAGCTGCATAATTGTAAATCAAACAAAGATTTTTAGGTAACTGCATATAATAATAAAAAAACGACAGTTTATACGAGTTCTATTACACTGAAAATATCTTATGGAATTCTAGCAATCGGTGATATTTTCGATAAAAGAAACAAATGGTAAATATAAAAAAAAGGACTAATCCATTGAGTGCAGTTATGTTGAGGTTATACACAACATTGAATTTCTGCTCAGTAACGTTTTTTTAGTTGCTCCGATATATACGTTCAGAATGGTCAAACAAAGGAAGCCTTATATAATCAGAGCAAACGGGAGAATTCAGAATGATACTTTCGTCTTCTGTTAGCTCTTTTGGACACTATTTTTAGGTATGTAAAACACTTAATTTAAATTTAAATTAAATGCCAGCTAAATACATGCGTATACATTTTCTAAGCCTTAGCCCCTTTTAACACACGCATGTCGTCCGCAATATAACTTCGTTAAGGAGTCAACCAAAGTTTTATAGAATATATGAAAGAAGTTATATAAAACCTCACTCAGATAGACATATTTTAGAGAAGCTATATATATTTTCGTTTCCACCGTAAACAGATTTCACACCATAAATATAAGGCTGAATGAATAGTTTTACAAATTTTGTTTGTTAACTGAGAAAAACTAACGTGCATTTAGTTTAGAAGTTGTTGAGAGCAAACGCACTAATAAACACAACGCAAATAGGACAGCTACACAAGCCATGTAGGTAGGCTGCGTATCGTTGGCATATTGCGTATGACCCGTGGATGAGATACTGTAGTTCTGGCAGCAATCACGTTACCAAAACGGGGTGTGTCATTAGATCGGCCACCCTTAGGCCAAAGTGTCATTAGATAAGTTTTAGTAAAGAAAGACGTGTTGATTAGTAACGAGAAAACAGTGAGTTCAAGTCCATTGCTCAGCCCTATATCACTACGCAATCATCTAAAGCTACTCAATTTGTGAAAAAAACGGAAGAAAATTTAAGAGTACGTAAAACGCTCAAATGTCCTATACAGAGCAACGGCTTTTGTTCAACAAATGGACGACGCGCCAAAGAGTAACATTCTCAAACGAGCTTTCTAATATATTTCAAGGTGACATTTAACATAGGTTGGAGAGGTTGGGAAGCACGGTTTTAATGAGCCTTAAGATTAATACACGCCAATGAAGTCAAGACAGAATCGCGTGAATATTTCATTTTTTAACTCTTTTTTTTTACTTTTTTAACTTCGTTTTTTAACGGTTTTTAGCTCCTGTATGTGTCTAAATAAAGTTCAATTCCGGTCATTCGGTTTGTTCTCTATTAAAATTTTTAGCGCGATTTCATTTATACATGCATCTCGTTAGCCCAAATAACGTATTACTATGTACAGAATGTTCCAAAAATAATCTTAAATTGTATGTAATTGAGGTTCCTCAATTTGCATATTATATTACACGATATTTAAAACAAACAGTGCCTGTTACAATGATTCTTTATATTGATATCTTTAGATATTTTTTTTACATGTAGAAACTATTGTGTACGAGATATTTCACTCAGTTTCGTTTACAGATTATTACACTAGTGGAAATGTATGCTGAACGTTTTATTAAAATAAAATGCACTTGTTGAGCTTTTATTCCAAAACTTGAGATATACTACAAAAAAGTTGAATGTTTGCATTGGTTTAGGCGTAAATGGCAACTCCGTGAAAATTTTCTTCTTGACTCAATGCGGGTGTAAATATTCAAAATGATCGCATCCGGGCCACTAAAAATGTTTACGTAACTAACCATCCGTTTCGTATGGTACTCTTCGTAAACCACGTGAGGACTATCCGCGACCCAGATGCGACCACTTTTCTTGAGAGTACTTGAAAAATAAAAACTATATACATATTTTGTGTATGCATATTGTTATCCCCCAGTAGCGAGCGCGGTATAATACAAGATAAAAATACGATCACAGGTAAAACGATTTCACCCGTTTGTAGAAAGACAAAGTCTACTCGTAGTGAACGAATATCCTCGACAAATATATAGCAACAAGATGAAAAAGGAGCACCGATAGACTTTCGAGTCGGGGCAATAATAATGACATTTGTTTTTTTGCTACCCGACCCTATACAATCGCGTCGCAGTGGTGGCAGAGACGGCTACGTTAGCAGCTGCACAGCCGGCGCATGCTATAGTGTACCACATTGCAGTGACCGGATGATCATACGTTTGAATATTGCTGACAACACATACTCATATATTTTGATGCCATTGGGTCGTGTAACGACGGGAAGCGTTTGTAGTTGCCACGCGCAACCTTATAAATATCTCTCTTAATTTTGACGGCAAAATTTGAAGGCAAATCTTAAAGCTACAAGATACAAATTGAAACGACGCCTTATTTTAACTTAATACCACAGTCGGAAAATAGTAATTTGGATAGCAACACTAAAATCATTATAAATCTAAATAAGCTCTGAATTATTATTGAGGGTATTCGTTCTCATAGGTAAAAAACCTTGAATTTACGTTAGTTCTTTCACTCCGTTCATTCCGTTTGCAAAATGCAGTAAAATTTCTTAATCTGTTTCGCGGTATCGGGTCTTTCCAATTTGTGATCACATTCCTGTAATGTAACTAGGCGTGACACCGGCCTTTTATCAACTGCACATAAAACTTATTATTATTTTTAGGTTTTAGGGATCATTATAAAACTCCTTTCGAATAACCCACAATGCTAATTCTTCTTTAATATCTTAACTATGCATTTTACAATATTATGCACGTGCGCATGTACAAAAATATAGTGGTAAAGGTTCAAAACGTTTAGCGAAGGAACATGTGCTTGTCCGAGCTTCCTCTAACACAGACTTCACCCGGTCAATTTGGCAAAATCGTGGTACACTACAATAAATTAGACATTTTGAATACATCCCGTTCAACGTAGTTTCTTGGATAAGAAAGAACGAACTGCACCATCATCCTTGCTACAGCTCACCTAAAAGTAATGCACCAAAGCACACACGTCTACAACGACATACGGACATACATATGCATTTATACACAAACATACATTCAAAATAAAGCACTGGAAGAGGTGATCTTGCGTCTACCGAGCAAGAAGAGATGATAAACGAGTGTTGCGTGGCGAGAAGGATGTCGAATTTGCTTCCTCGACCTTGCTACTTGCATCTATGTCACTCTGCCAGCGTCAGTGCGCTGAAGACGGCATTGTGACTTTTGCTGCTGCGGATGTCCTACGTCTACCAGCAACGAGAAACGCTAGACTCAGTTTGTTATTAAAAATTAGCATATTTAGTTCGCGCGCCTGTTCTCACAAGCACAGCCACTCACCGACGCTGTTTTAATCCCACCGCTATTACTACCACGACCACTCTTGGTAGAACTCAACGTCACTAACGTCATAAAAACCACTGATACATCCCTAACATCATTATAGTTATCTACTGCTACAATAAATATGTATTATTCACAAAAGCAACATCAGCTCTATGGGGTAATTATGTGAGCAGATTATACAGGCGAAATTTAACAAGTCAAATATACGGATCATAATCACAATTAGTCACTTTGAAGACAATTGTCATGTTTTATATATAACGATAATTATATGTAGCTCTTTGAGCCAGGACAATTCACTTTCTCTAATAGGGAATTTCTGCTTCGAAGATGTCGGGAATTCAGATGTCTTCGATAATAATAGCTGTGGTCTACTATTCGAGTATACTGGGAAAACAACGTAAACACCAGTATATGAATGAACCTAGTGCTATGCTGTCAAGCACACTTAGAGGCAAACAATACTGCAAATTTAAAAATGGCAGGCTTAGTACAATCATAGACGGACAAACACGCTTGAGTCCTTGAACTAGTACTCTGAAGAGATGACTAACAAATGAGTACATGTTATAAACTCAATCATTTTTTTTGTATTTGAAACATTATTGCCAATTGTTTCTTTACACCTTAACTACATCTGAGCTTGTTCGACCAGCTGTTGGTCAAACATACCATACCCAAAACCAATAGTTATTTAGGAATACTAACTTAACATCAAGGAGGTTTAGCAGGCTAACGTAATGAACGTTTTCGGCAGTTGCTTCTTCCCATATTTAAGAGTGAGGTTATCTTGGTCGATTGGCGCACATATTATTTAAATTACTTTTCTTATTTGATTATGTAGCGAAAACCACGTCCTTCAGGTATTCATTGCAGCTGTTCTCCTAAATATAATGTTCATTGTACTCAAAATGCTTGTGGTCGACTGATTATTTCTAAACTTCGTTTTGCCTCTATATATTTGATACCCGTTAACCGAAATGCTGCCAACTGGAACCTTCCGTTCACAATGACACTGTTGTCAATAACATCTCAAAGTCTGTTTCTTATTGAATTGCAACTAGGTAACTAATGCTTCATGGATCACAAAAATTAAGAAAACTCCACTAATCTCTAACGAACCACCCGAACCAGCAATCGTCTGCGTACAAATCGATGTAGAAAGGCGAATTGCGCCTCACATGAGAGTGGTAGATAAACAGGTAGCACGTAGGTAAACGATCCAATTTACTAATACCACTACAACTGGTTGTGCAATAGTAAATCAAAGTTTCCGCATCCAAAACCATATACTTGACTTATCGATATTATTTGAAGACGCAATGTATAAATGATCAGGTAATTACGCTCACAGACACATATCTATAATACGTACACACGGTTGCACCGAACACTACACTTTCTTTCAACAGTAACAGGAACCCACAAAACAAAAATAACATAACCTCAACACAACACTCACTAGAGATACTAATCTTCGTCCAAACACGCTCCTTGAAAGCCAGTGCAGCTTTCACTGTTGCTACAGCTGCTACAGGGAATTTCTAGGATTAGACATACTAGCGGTCGGGGCGACTGCCCAAACCATCAATTGTTGTGACTCCTGCCCTTTCCATCGCCGGAACTAACTGCATACCGAATCTGACCAACTATCCCCAGGTTTATGTTCTCGTCCTGCTATAGCTAGCTGTGTTTGGACGAGTTCACACAGGGGGGAGGGAACTGGGTGACCGGAGAGGTAACACTAAAGAAAGGGTCAACTCATTGACCGCCAAGGTGAGACGAAATGCTGACACGCGGGTGCATGGAACTAACTGTGTATTGTTCAGCTAGGCTACATGAAATTGCTACTATAGTCGATTAAATTGTCTATAATGAACTAAAAAAGTGTTCACAAATAAAGATACACGCGGAGATCTAGACGTATAAAATCTCTGTTCTTGTATGGACCGAATTTAGCATACTGTGTCAAATTTTCTCTCTAGCGTTTTTGAGAACGCTTCATATACTGAATATTCTGTGCATACGCCTAATGGTAACAAAAACGGGGTTTTAAACGCTAAGACTGTAGTCCACTGCGCGTTGTCTGTTTGGCTCAAGTGACTAGCTAACATTCTGTCATGCAAAAACCGCTTGGGTGTAGCCAGGCGGTGGTTGGGATGGCTGCGTAGCTGGCGCATTTTTCAATGTAGAGAGAACACGGTTCAAATGTTTTTTGAGAAATCAAGAGGAGCGAGTATACCCAAACCTTTTGTATCACACCGGAATGACGGGTCATGACGAATGTCACCCTTGTAGGTACCCTCTGTGTATAGTCGCAAAGTGGTGTTGAGATAACTTTAGGGCCTCCTACTAATGAACTAGACCAACAAATTCCTAGAACAACAACCTCTGGATTTCTCTCTCCTCTTGAGTGGCCTCTGGTTCCAATGACGTAGTTTCCAGAGAAAGCCACACTGCCCGAAATTATCAGCAGTCCAGCAGCCCAGAAACGAATTTAAGTTTGTTGATGTATTGCTGTCATCATTCTAGGGAAAAATTTCTTGCTTCGTCAGAATGCTTCTAGAAAATTATAATAAATTACGCTTGTTTACCGTAGAAACGAATTATTCATAAGGTACGTTTCGGCTCGCATTTGATAAAACCTGCAATCATTTTATTTATACAATATAGCATCATACCACACTTTTGGTCAATAAGAGAGCGTCTAAATTGAATATTATGGTGTCTTGCACGGACGTGTCTGGATGTACGCATACTGCTTCACAGGCTTATAGACTATAGAATTGTGCTTAGTTACTTCAGTTTCATAAAGCCATAATGAGATACCGTAATTTCTCCTAGCCTTGAAATAAGAACACAATTAGTCCAATGAAGTTCCTACAAACATCTCTATTGCACCTTTATTAATAAACATTACGCAAAGCATGGTCTCTACTCCATGGTCTCTTATTAAATCTGTTGATCTTACATTCTGCCAGCATTGCTCACCGATTCTTCTACAGTCCCATTTGTCTAACTTTATTCAGCTATTATTTGCTGCCAAATCCCCCTCAAGACTTTATAATTAATAATAATAAAATTTATTACTAAAATGATATTAATACTAACGGGGGTTTAAAACTCTTTCTCATCTGCTTCCTGCTGTTGCATAATCACGCCCAAAATGCCAATAATCATTTCACGACATAGTCTATACACAGTCTCCATACTAACTCTGCCACACATGACGTCTCCTGCAATCCCGTTCCGTTGATCACGGTAATGCTCCTCTAAACGACACTTCGTTCATATTTAATCTTTCGACCTTCGTTCGACTTTAATTAAATTAGCGATTCAAACACTTTACAGTTGTGCAAATGTGAGTCCAACATCTTTGTGGCTCATTTTTTACTATCATACAGTATTTTCTCAAATCATATCCGTCGCTATCCTTCCGATACGTGTCAGCCATCTCTAATATTTAATTACAGAATCCTTGCGGAATTTACCACTCAACAAGTATTTCAGCACAGCTGTGTTGAGATACCGGATGTATTCGATATTCAAATTCTTCGGGCTGAAATTCTTGCATACTATCTGGGAAGTATCTGACGGTTTTATCTGACTATAGTCTCTAATTCTGTGACAGGAAAAGCCACAATATACTTGATACCACCTAAAACTATTTACAGTTGTCAAAAATTTATTTGTGTATTGCAATGCTGGGTAATGGATCTATTGTATAATTAATTTATATGACACATTTTATTATCAAAATTGCCTCACGCGTAGATTTAAGTGTAACTTCGTTCCAAATTCGAAAATACAAAAAATGCATAAGGGCATGTGTGGATCGTGCCTTTCGAGGCACATACCATTTAAACTAAACAAATATAGCTTAGTATACTCTTCCCTTTGGAGAAGTTTAAGAATCCTCTTAACCTCAACAACGACGAAAAAGCGCATGAAAGTTTTTTTTACCGAGTTCTTTAACCGTTATGTTAATGTTGGTCTAGGCACACGAACGCAACACAAGAACAAGGTTTGTTTCTGAACCAAATTTAGCAAATGAGTTAACTCTCTAATTCCTATATTTAGCAAATGTATTCAGAGATCGGCGTTGTTTGTATCCGCATATTGAGTCTAGCTTTTATTATCCCTTATCCGTTCCCATAGCGTGAAATTCCAATCTTAATAACACCAACTCTAATAGATAGTTGTTCTACCGCGAATTAAATATAAATATTTCACGAATAATGCACTAAAATTTAGCAAAAAAACTACTTAAATTTTTCTTCATTGTAATTTGGGCCAGCCAGAAATGGCCAGAACTCTCTTGGTTCGTAGACGACGATATTATCTAGAGTATCTAGAGTAATAAATATCTTGTTTTGAATAACGAATCAGCGTTACTGGCATAAAACACTATAGCGGTACTGCGATTGGACCTAACACAAGACAAAGAGGAACAGTGTTGCTCATATCGCCTGCTAATCCAATGACTTTCCTTCTGACCGTACATTAGGCTGGGACATTCAGACCTTTATTTTTCAAACTTGCAGTCTCGATAACTAGTTCTCTCAGTGAAAATAGTAGCAGAACTATCAGTAGGGCGGTTGATTAGAATGCCCTCTGGCACCAACCCCGTTATTTTCAGTCACAATATGTCTCAGCATTACCAGATTTTTGTGATTATGATGAATTCATTTTGTGGGACGAGGACATTGGCATCGGGTAAACAATGATTACAAACAGCCACCAGTACCACGAGATGAAACGTTAAAAAAACGATAAGACAAAGACAGCGTTTGCTTTAGAGAAGCAATATAAATTCTTGTAAATAATAAATTTATCGTACTTATTCATATTACTCTTACATTTGTTATTATTAATAATATCATCTCTTCGTGATCATATTCTGTGTTTGTTTTTTTCTTTACCGTACAAAATAGCACAGTCCTCTCTGGGTGGCTGGTTTCTCTACGTATGTATGCCTAGATCTGTATATGTTCAAACACTTGTATTTGTTCCCCCTGTTGTTTTTCTTATCTCTTCGTGTCATCTGCTAGGCTGTAGCTTCGGCGTTTGCAGACAACGAATTACTTCATTTGCAATAAAACATAATTTAGCAGACGGTGTAATTGCCTGTTTGTATACGTTCGTTTTCAGTTTGTTTGTTTGTGTACGCCTTGTCATCCGTTTCGAAGCTGCACCAGCCTTCGCCGAAGAAGGACAATGCGAACAAACAGCAACGCTCAACGCCCATATATAGACAGCCATTCTAGAAGTCGTCGAGGTCGAAATCATCATCTTCCAGTTCATTGGCTTCGAGACTTTGGAAGTCCACGCGATACCGTAGAATACCTGGAACGGAATAAATAAAATACCTTGTGATTACTCCATTTAAAGTTCGTATATCAGCAGCTCAAGGAAAGCCACTCTTTTATAATCGATAATTTGTTTTAGTGGGCTATAACTAGATATGGGCCTACAAAATCCAAGAAGCCAAACATATTGCCCTACTAGCAACAAAAGTCGACGAACACCTATGTTGGCGTAAAGTCGACATCCGAGACTTTTCTTGCCAATGGAACTGGTCTACAAAACAAGCATAGTTATGCGTATTCACATACTCTACGATTCTAGACTCGAAAGTATAGGTGTGAATGAGTATTCAGAACAATCTGAAATCTGTACAAGTCCAACTGATCGGTGTAAGTGTAATTGTGACAGCTGACAACCACACGCAGTTTGATTCCATACGTTTTATCTGTTACTCTACCAGTAATTCAGATTGAAACGTCGTCAGAAATCGCCGCATTAAAACTCTTCGTAATGCGCTCAAATTTATTTTGGATTGATACATATACTGCATGTGCTGTCGATTTATTGCTGCTTTATTTGATTGATTCAAAGTTCAATTCCAAAACGGTACGACAAAGGAAAACACTTCCGTAAATGCTTGTATATGAAAATGTCTAACCCAGTTGGTGAATTTTTACGCCTATAGCTATTATCATTTCAGTCAGATGATGCAATCTTGGTTAACTTGCTTGTTTGAGAGATCCCTTTCACCGGGAATTTATAGGTAGATGATCTGCCTCGTTTTTTATATAAGAAAGCGCTTTGTTATGATGTTCTTGCATTTAGTATGTTGCATTTCAGCCTTGGTAGCTATTTGAATTTTCCTAACGTTGCCTGTGACTCCAGTCAAGTCAGTTCAACCGCGATTTGAAAGCCACGATGACGTCGACATCATATACACGAAATTTTTTCGATTTATAAGTAAGGTTTGAGCTTTTCATCTTAAAACGTAAGTGACGTGTCGATCCTAAACAAAAGCTAAAATATCATGTAGCGCCACTTAGCGGTACCTGTCGAATCGAGCAAGAATGGTATTCCGGAGGCTAAAATTCGAAAAGCATCTACTAGACTAAGGATTGTAGATAAGGTATTTCGTTAAACGATCTAAGTCATTGTACGGGCAAATAAGTGGGTACGCGGGCATTCTTGCTCTACAAGCAAGTAAACGTAATGGCATCCTACGGCATCTTGAAAATCGAATCATTGTCCAAATTCGTCTCCTCTGTACTCATATCGGCACTCGGGTTTTCTATAAGAATTTACGATACGATCGTTTTTCTTATGATAAGGGGCAGAAAGATTTCGTCGTACCCAGAAAGAGAATGGCTAAAACAATGAAAATGTTAGCGTCAAAGCTCAGTATTACAATAAGTATCCTTCCATTCTTCTACAACGACGTTTGTGAATTCGTCTCGGAACAGTTTGTTGTTATGTTTAAAAAATCCTATGCAGATTTAAAAGAAGATAAAAAACAAGCCTCGTAATTATACGTCAGTTAAGCAATTTTTCATAGACGGTGTTCGATATTATTACTGATTAAATTATACAATTGTTATACTTCTTTGCTTGTGGGTACATCCATCTTGCTTTCAGGCTGCTTACAGCATAAGTAAAGCTTTTCCAAAAGCCTTTAAAAACAGGGTCAGAGTAAATCACCCTAGTTCCTCTGGAAACGCGACTTGAAGGCTGATTCTTCAACGATAAAAACAATTCCTTCAGATTTTATGGTGCCAATTTTAGAGTTAAGGTGAATTTTTTTGTCAGCGATTTTTGGTAGGTCTTGCCGGCATCCCGCAGAGCTGACGCTTTAGTACGACGTCATTTAAATGTTTCGTCATTGACATCTTGGATATTTTATCAATAGGCTTTGGAAACCTTTTGTTGATGAGGATAATGTACAGAGAGATGCAAGGTACCGCAAACGTCTTAGGACTAGTCGATGGCAGACGCCATCGACGCTGTACCGCCTGCTGCGGACGAGTTGCTTTTGGAGGAGTACAGGGTTATCAACTGTCTGATGACGCAGCAATCAGAATATGTACTTTCCAGTCACACTACAAAATACTATTGACAGCGCTTCTGTCTGGTGCGATACCAAACACGTTTCTTCTAGGCGCCTAAATACGCATTTAGGTCGTCACCAGGAGCTGCATATTCCGTTCCGATGCCAGCGGTAGGTTCAATTTGACATCCTGTTGTGGCAATAACATCCGCCCATGTCTTTTAACAACCGTAATTCTAAAAATTTTATATTATTTGCAGATCTAATATCCCTATCACATTAAAAACTTTGTGGAACAAAAAAGTAGCCCAAAAGAATTTTTCACGTAGGTATTAATCTTGAAAATGGCAGCATACTTCGCATCCCTCTCTTGGACCTTTACGGGAGAACAGATTTTTCGTTCTACGAGTCGATCTATGAATTAGATTTTATCGATAAATTGTTTGATATTTGAACTCATAACCTCTAAAGTTATATTACCATATTCATGAATGTTTTAAGTTATACTGAAACAAGCAAGTTTGGGGAAATCTAAAAAGAAACGGAAATAAAAATATTTCGTTTGTATAATCAAAGCGGCAACATGTGCGGCCACGTTTTCGTCCTCAAGGAATCACGCTTTTTTCATGACCAACTGCCTTTTAATTACCTCCAATGCCTCCAAAACCTTTGACATATTGTGAACCCTCTTGGCTACGGTCCGTAATAATCTCAAGAGTTGCTCCAAAATTCTTATAGTTGTTTGCGAGCCATTCGAGCAACGGGCAGCTTTCGGCCATCTCCAGCTCAGTACCGGTTTCCTTGTCGACAAAATGGGATTTATCCTTTTCTTGCTCGGGGGTCAAATGAAGGACCACTTGCTCCTCCGTGGCGCTCTTCTTCAGCACGTACCTGAAATAATCACGTGTGCAAAATTAAGTGACAAAGCAAACCCTGAATTCCCGATTTTAACAATTAATTGAGCTTTAAAAAAATGAGTGCCACTGTGGAGCACATCCATATTCTTATTAAATACATACTACACATGGGTATTTATATCTAACACATCTTTTCAAGGCCATTCAAGTATTTGATTGACGGCATCGGCACCAATTGGGCACATAGACGACATCGCTTGAGTAATTTTACGATATATGTACTTGAAACTTAAATAATAAGTAAAATTGTACCGACTACATAGCCAACCACTCAAAAAGCCAATAATTTGACTCCATGGCGTTACAAAAATAAGACCTGATATCTCACGCTCTTCAAGTAGCGGAAGGGAAGCACAAATGTGTGTTAAAATACGGTTTTTCTAAATATGAAGTGAAAGACAGTGTTCTATTATAATACTCGTATGGTTTTGTTTTACTTCACAGTAATAGACCGTACTAATCAAAATGACAGTACTAACCTCATAGTGTCGAGATTCTCCCAACAGATAAGGATTTCGACCGCTCCCATTTCAAGGCCTTTAAGTGTGTCTTCGACTCCGAAACAGAATTTTCCCGTATCCTATGTACAATGCATGACTGTATATTAGCTTCGCTACTCCTTTCAATTCCATTAATATAAGGCACACATAGTTAATAGTAGTTAACATATAGTTAACACATAGTAGTAGTAATTAGCATATAGTTAACACAGAGTAGTAGTAGTTAGCATATAGTTAACACATAGTAGTAGTAGTTAGCAGCAATTTTATCTTCAATTTTCATGGTGGTTGTATTATCTTTGAGTCGCATTTGTCGCAATCGATCGTTCTTTAGTTTTTGACGGTTGCTTACCTGTGAGATTTCATCAAAATACCGTCCGATGAGCTTCTTTTCTTGAATAAATTTCACATTGGAAAGCACTTCAGCGCTCAGCTCGATGGCTTGGTTAAATCCATTCTCTCCACCGTATGAGACGTCCACCAATTTAAGCACTTTCGTCTGATTACACGCAAACGAAATCAGACACAAACAGCGCCAACCAAAAGCACGCTTATTAAAAATATCAGCAATGGCTGCTGCAGCGTGAAAAAATCCACTTCTAGAATAGTTTAAAGCCGAACTAGACTCACCTGTAATCTCGGGTCGAACATATCGGACTGTGACAGCTCAGTCTTAAAATCGGCACTTCCCGCAAGGATAAGTCCTGCTACATTGGGTCTGTCGTTCGTCACGAACAATTGTGTCGCCACCTCAGCAACCTGTAGGCCGTCAATAAAATCCAGTCAATTAAAAGACAATCCGTAATACACATATTTTAGGTGCCGGGAGGTAAATGACAGAGCTCATCGGTTGACATAGATCAACAATTTACACACTTTAAAGATAGCATGTATCTCACCTTTCGAACGTAATTGTGACGTTTTTCCATTCGGAGACGTGCAAAACGCAACGCTGATTGACCCCCTGTAGTCAATTTAGGGATAATTCGCAAACATATTATATCAGAATTTAGAGTTTATACAAATATCTAGCTAAAAACTATCAAAGTAGTGTTCTACCCTTGGTAACCAGCTAATACATATAAAAAGCGAGCAAAATATTTTAATGCGGACAACAATCGTAGCACACAAAACACATTTTTCTGCAAATTCCCACTTGTAATTTAGACTTCCATCTAAAGCTTCAGATGTCAGTAATTTTTTATTTTAGCAAAAGGATACGTTAATTCCGGTTATTCTTTGAGCTTATGATACTCTGATACTGGCATATGGTCTAAAAACGTATAGAAAATGTATAGCCAGCAAACATCCTAGTTTAAGGGGAAAAGTTGGATGTAGACATAGTAAGAACCTAACGTGTAGTCGCAATCTACCAAGACAATACAAGAGCTTAAAAATTATTTGCTTGATTTGCTCTATAATCGAGATTTAACTGAAGCGCAAAATAAAATATAAATATATATGCTGGAATTCAATTAAGCGAAACGTGTAACCTGCCTCTTCCGTGCTTTTTAGGCAGATCCACGTTAAATTTATAAAGAACATCGCGAGTGTTTCCTTGTAGAGTGCCGAATAGGGCGCCATTTCCATCCATTACGATGAAACCAAACTTATTGTCGTCCGCTAGAAGAGCGGATAGGGCCTCTGTGTGAAATTTGTTATCACATAGATAAAGTGATGTGTTGATCGGCTTGAAGGGCTCAAAGTCAATATTCACCTGTAGGAGAAATACCGATAAATACATATGTCAATATTATAAACGAATACCTATAGGACACAAAAGATCACCTGCAACTGAAATTGACCTTTTTATTGAATCTGTATATGTAATATTGTAATGATGATGCTCATCTTATAAAATATCAAATTGACGATGTGATAATGCCAATAACGTGGTCACTTCACCATTCCGTAGAGGTCTCACCTTTTTCTCTTTTCCCTCTTCAGTAACGATCGTTCCACAATAAATGACGAGGCCGTTTGGTGGGACTGAAATTGAAAAGGTTAAGGGGTAATTTTTGCACGCACGTCCAACACGATATATATACAGAACCATACTACATGCAGTAACGTCTAATGAGCAAAATATGTTGAAGTGTTACGCATATGAACTCCCAAATGAGCTTAAATTCTACAAAGTCAATTAAATAGTTAATAATACTAAAAGCTTTTAGCATCAATATCGCATATGCTGATAACAAAAATATTGACGACTCTTTGAGAAGGACACGTACTAATTATTTAAGAGTAACCAAATGGGAATAAAAATGCCTCGAGATCGACCTCAGTACAGTGTGTGTAATGTTTATTGCTGTTTAGTTTCGTGTTAAACTAATACATTTGTTTTTTTTTTAAAGCGAACCTCTGAATGTTATCCAGCTCTCTTATGAAACATATGACTAACACAAAAGTATCGTATGTGGCTTATACATTCATATAAAAGATATTTTGTAAAATTAAATAGTTTACTTTTCGTTGTTATAAAATGTCGAGTGAGAAAATATGTACGAACTTACGACAGGCGAATAATACATTAAACAAAGGAGAAACTGCGTCTGAAATACAAAGAGCTATGGAAATTATGTTTTAGGATAAATATGCGAGGAAATTCGTCACTTCTAGTCATTGCTTGTTCGAAAACTGTACATAGCACGTAAGAACTATCTGCTTACCTTTTGTGTAAAGTTTAAGGCGATGCTGTACTGAGGTAATTGCTCCAAGTACGGAGAGGCGATTTACTCGAGATTTGATATTTGACGCAGTGCCAAACTCGTCGGCGAGCATTTTTGAGATACGAGATATTTGATCTTTTGGAGGAATAATCAACGAAATCATGCTCGTACCATTTCTGCAGGGCACAAAGTGCAGCAAACAAATATAATATAGTTAATATTAATGAGCTCGTCCGCATATTAATTCGAGTCAATAGTTATAAAATACAAAAAATATGGGTTTATAAATTGATTCAACGATAGCGCGTAAATATCACTTATACCGCTAATCATATAACAGAGGAAGATACAAAACGAATTAAGTCTTGCGGCTTCATAAGCCTACGGCCTCTTACTTCTCAAGAAAAAACTTAAATCAGGTTCCGATAATCGCATCTGTTGGGCTATGAAACTGTTCTAACAAGATCCGCAAATATTGGTCAAGTGCGATTACTTTGTGTGCTTTACATTAGCTAAACCCATAAATTCAGAAATTCGAGAAGACTGTTCGAAAAACTTGAAAACTTTGCAAAGGAAATCAATTTGTTCAAAAAATTAACTCCAAAATCTTAGCGTTGTCAATTAAATGAGACTGCGAGAATAAGGCGATGAAACCATTGACCTTCGATGCAAACTTTTCATGAGAGAGCTTTTCAAAACAGTAATTTAGTATGTAAGATTAATCGCGCAAGGCTGCTGTCGTTATTTCATTTTTATTTAGTGGATTCCTTATGAGGCATGAAGCTCGCCAAGCAATAAATGTATTATTAGTTCCGTTTCAGCTGCAGACTCTTTGTGGATTTTAATTCTTCTGCGCTAGAAGTTTGGCCGATGGTTGAGCAATTGATGAGAATTTCTCTACCTACAGTCTTCTGTGCAATTGAAAATATTAGTGGCATGTAAATAGGTAATAGCACGGGTACATATATCATTAATCTATTCCGTTTCAGCTGCCGATTCTTTGTGGATTTTAATGCTTCTCCACAAGGAGTTTGGCTGATAGTCGAGCAATTATGAAAATTTTTCTACCTACAATCTTCTGTACAATTGAAAATAGCATTACTATGTAAATATGTAATGGAATGAGAGTCGTGGGCGTATTCTCGTGTAGCTTTAAATCCCACTCAAAGCTGAACATTACGCCAGGACTCCAATCATTTTACCACTTTGGAAGATATTGCAAGAACATGTTAAACATAAGACTTTGATCGTTGGGCATTTCTGGTTAAAGTATCGGTTACAATTCTATTCAACTTTCAAACCATAAACAATCGGCTAAGTTACAAAGTCTGTTTACCCAATTTAAGTCTGTTTACAAAGTCCGCTCAACGACCTTCAGATCAAAAACGTCCCATTCAAGAAGAGTTCACAGGGTTCTATTGAAATTTTATATTGCCATTTTTACGATCCTACATTTTATTAATATTCCCATCGTATCAATAAAACTTTTTATCGATCGAAACTTGGCAATTCAAAACGACGAAACCATAATGCCATTCTCACAATTTCCATTCCTGCCTGCCACCTTCTATTGTTGATGCGTCTCTTGCCCGCCAAAGCGCCATATGCTCTTACTTTGGTATTACTGTTACTGAGACCGTTTCGACCAACTGACGACACGAGCACTCTCTTCGACATTTCGGAATGGGAAACGCCAGAGAGAAACATTGCATACGTTATTTTTGAAACCTGTAGTACACGGTAAGTCTCTAGCACCACATATCGCCCATGCGTTGCCGCACAATATCACCGCAATTTATCCAGGAGGAAGATAAACGAGCCTTATTTGAAAATAGGTCATAGTGGACTGAACGGAATATGCGAAGGATGGAATATTATGTGAAACTTGATCAACTTTCATTTAATGGTACTTAACTAGAGAACATCAGAAAAAAGCACTTTTGAATAGAACGTACGATGAAAGAATCACTCGTGTCAGTGGTAAGATATAACTATACAGGTACAGGGTGCTAGATAGTAATTGAGTGATTTTTGAATATTCTGAATTTTTTGTATAAACATTCCTCGCATGATTTACTGAAACAACGGAAGCATATAATTAAGCAAAAGAATATAAAATAGACGACCAGGAACATATGTGCTGTTCTGCTAACAATCAATGGATTCAAGGTTACGGGAAACGCCGGTAAGTTTTTTAATGTGCACTCGTCATATAAGATTATTCGTCTCCAGAGAAATGTGTCATAGATGTTTTGAACAACAACCTAATACGAGATAATTTAACTATGGCATATGGAAGCATGATGAAAGCTAATACGACAACCAATGAGTAAACTTGTCAACAAAATCCATCTAGATTAAAACTGTCGTGCCTCGCCAAGTCCGATCATGATGCAGCTTGCCAACCATCATTGCGGAAGTACAATCTCAGATACAAATGAAATCTCAACTGTATATACGCAATGCTAAATAATAATAGTAATACTAATTTCTCTGTCTTCTTGGCAATGTCAAACGCTAATAAGATGGACTAATTCACATACACATGAAACATACATGTGCGTACAAGGATATACGCGTCGATGACTTTATGCTGGAATTTATGCTTCTTCCAACCATATTGATTTGAAAGCAGGTATGGTCAGCCTGATGATTATCTGTCGCTACTTTTGTTTTATGATACGGAAATGGCCTAGCTTTATGTGAACAGAGTAATTAAAGTAAGGATATCCATTTAAAGATAGATAGGTAAACCAAACGAAAACTCACCCTCTAGCAGCCTCGAGACTCTTTATGAGTTTCTTGATCTTCCAAATTTCCACATTACGATCCGCGTTGGTCTCCTCCATTACCGATACTTCTTTTGAGCCAAGCTGTTTGACTCACGTACACACGTTTTGTTCTTGTTTAGAAGTTTTGCTTCAACACCTACTAATGCTACAACAGTGGCGGCGGCAAATTTCTTTCCTCCACCTGCGGCGATGTTATTTAAGTGCGATTTTACTTCTGTCTTTTGACTCTTTCGTCCGCAATTGCTAAACGGAGGCTAGGAGCGACACAGACAAATGATCTACTCCAGTTGCAATATCAGCAGTTGTGTATGCAGTTTTTGTCGCAAGGCGATACAGGACTTCTGCCACGCCAAGCACGACCACACGTCCACCACAATAGACTAATGGAGTAAAAATAAAGAACGACAATTATAAGTAACATACAAGACGTGGTAAACTGTAGCTACCGTACCGACTCAATGCGAGTTTACAACACATAAACCAGATACAGACTCGCACAATGTTTGCTTCCTGCCGCCTGGCTACGGACGACTACAGCCATTGCAGTAAGGAGTTAGATGAGTGAGGCCAGCAGCAAGATATGGACACACAGGGGCTGTGTGAGGCAGGTGGCGAGCAGGCGAAGTTGCAAAGCTTCGCCAATATTTTAGTAGCTGTCGGTACGTACCAGTTAAATCAAATGGCCACCTTCAGCCGAGAAGTTGAGCGAAAAGTGTCTCCGTTCAGATGGGAGTACCACAAAAGGGGGCAATTGGGCCTATTCGCCAACCTGGAGCATGTGGCGCCGTAAAATGTGGGCGCTCGCTGCAACGAAAACAGGAGGAGAGTAAGCACCGGCGTGGTACGAATGTGATACGTTGTCATTCCATTCGCTGATGCTGATTGATGGTTTAGCGCTAGCTTAGCGGAAAAGGGTGCGCGCGATTACTTGTAAAATATATAACCGGTGAAGAATCAATATTTTAAAGTGTAAGTTAATTTCCAAATATGATTTTCCTAGGCTGAAACATGTAAAAATACTAATTTGACGACCACGTCGGTCGAGAGAGACATCAAGGCCTTGTAGAAGCGTCCATAGCAGTTCAAACTGTAAGATTCCTTTTCTGTATAACTGATTTTTTAAACAAACCGAACCGAGTTATAATTCTGTAAAACGATTCAATAGATTATGGTATGGCTTCAGATAAAGAGAAGTTACCGTAAATATAAGTTAGTTACGTTTGTTAATGAGTACATGGCACTGTTTTGGACCATTTCCTGGTGCTATTTCTCGTCTGCGCTAATAACCCTCATAAGGTCGTTTCGAGCAGTGCTGATTTAATGCGATACAATCGCGGTTAAGAAAACTTTGGTGCCTAGAACTAAACGCGCCCATATCGCTTCAAAGGACTGAAATGTAAGTTCGACCTTTCTAGTCTTCAGAGTTCTAGCAAACTTTTTACATGTGATTCTCATGAACGAATTAGGTTTATATTTTTTTCAAAAGATATTTGGCCTTAGGGCAACCGAATCATAAATCAGCTTTTTTGTTCGCGCTATAGTTTCATTCTATAAGAATCGAATATCAAGTTTGCAATGGCTAGCTTTATTTTGGTCCTGCATTACATCACTTTCTATCATCGATTTGCGAATTAAAAGACCTTTGCATGGGAATGCAGTGCGATAGAGTTAGGAGTTGTCTAAGGAATTGAGCCAAGAAAGGCAAAATATAGCCGGCAGAAAATCTTATGGTGTACTGCTCCTTAGACCTTTGTTCGAAGAAATATTTCAATAGATCTGCGAAAGACGCGTTTCCAAACGTATTCGACACTCCTTAATTTTTCTACGAAGCTAGAGCCTCTTATTTCTAATGTGGCAAATTTCATTAAAAGCTTCATTTCACTGTGCTCTGTACAAGAGGTACAAGAGTGGTCAAGAACTCATCTGTTGAAATTTGTTATCTATTATTCTAAGAAGATGTGGTGACGACGCGCAGTTTTCCTTCAACGTTTGTAACATCTCGGAAAATATCCTGTTGACCCTTATAGTATGGATAATAAATTGAAACTTATGTTTGTTTATCGTCGTCCTAAATGTAAGTGTGTATGAACATCAACCGATTTCTATTAAATAAAGCATACTCGCATATTTTAGTGCCTTTTTTATTATTGTAACGTTCAACATTTCAATGCCAAAAAGATTCAATATTTGATCAACTGGACAGCAATCCGTTAGGTCAGATGAAACGTCATTTGTCTTTCCATTGATTTAATGCATTTGTTGAGTTCATTAATATACGTGTGAATATGAGTCACAACTTTTGAAACAGAATTAGAGATTATGTACAACAGAATTTTGTAGTTGGCACCAAAGCGTCGATAAGAGCACTTAGCTTATTTCTTTCGGGGAGAGAATCAAACCTTTGGAAAGTGCAACTTTACTTTCAGACCTCTCAGAGTAAAATGAGTCGGGGACTTTTCATTATTTGGCACTTATAATGTTATATGTAATATATTAATATCATTATATTATTTTAATAAAAATAGGGAATCCGTAGTAAAGATTTCGTTGGAGATAAAAGCGAAAAGTGCGGGTTAAAATGGCTAAATCTCAATATCGGTTGCGACGACTTAGCATACTCGTTTCGTTCCTGTAAGATGGCACTGAAGCCCCTGTTTTTTGAGACCTTATGTTTTTCTTTACGGTTGCGCTTTACGTTAGGCCTTAACAGTTTTGAAGACATTTGTGGAAGACATTTTACGGTCACAAAGAGTCTTTTTTCACTGTAAGGTAGGATATGTTGATGAAAGCGGGTACAATTCGTAACTCGCAGTATTAGCTTATTAATATTTAGCACTAATCTGCATGTATAGTTATTAATAGTGCCTGTTAATAAACAAAACATAATTCATCATTATTTATCAAAAAATAAATTAGGTAGTCAACGTTTGAGTCGACCTTGTTCTCAACTTAACACCCTGGGGTGTTCACAGAGTTATTGCTAAATTATTCCAGCATAACTGTTTGTCTCCTTTTAATTTTTTTTTGAAATAGCTTTCAAGGGAGTAATTAAGGAGAAGGATGTCGACTACACCACAGTTTCACGGTCTTCTCCACAATCATGTTCGCAAGCACATCGTGATCGGCTTAATTGTCGCAGCAGGCGCTGGTGGCGCCTTTAAGGTAAGTTTTGGAAACAAGAACAGCTACGAACTTGTTTTTTGGGTAATAAATTGTACGACTTAAAATAAATTATAATACAGTGGCATTAAATAAAGAGGTGTATTATATTAAGAACATATTCTGTGTATGTGTAGCTTGTATCACACATTGTACTATATCGTCATATAATAGAGTAGCATCATAATTGACCTAATCATATCCTATTATAATTTATTCTAACGGATTATTCTATAATCATTTCTTGGTCACTCTGCAGTTCCTCGTTGCAGAGCCGCGCAAGAAAAAATACGCCGACTTCTACAAAACCTACGATCCCAATATAGACAACGAAAGGATGACAAAGCTTGGTTTGTTCCAGAGCAAGCAGTCGTAGAACATTTTAGTCGTATTAGAAGCGAGGTAGATTAGATCTTTACAGCTTGCGATTACTTCGAAGAAAAAAACATTGCAATTGCGACTTTCTAAAACGTCAATCCTATTTAACTATACGCTTATAATAATAATCATAACAAATGAAAAAGAACTAAGCGGTATAGTCTTGACATAATTCTCCCGCCTGTTTTCATTTAAATACGTTGTATAGAACAATGGCCGAAAGTTTTATAGTACAATTGATATTCTATATATTTTATTTTAAGAATATGAGATCGTAAAAAGTAGAATGATCTAATTCTACAATTTTTTTCGTGAAACACTCGATGTCTATATATATATATAGCTATATATATATATATATATATATATATATAGAAGATATAGCAAGCATATGCACTAGCAGTCAGAACGTAACATTGAGAAATGTTTTGATCACTTGCGCCCTCTGAGGGGCAGTACATATTCAATTCGTCCGTGTTAAGTTTATGTTAAACCTAAAGACCACTTTTTTCATTTTAAACGTGAATGTACTGAAAAGAAAGGCGTCAGAATAAAATCTATAGAGCATAACCCGCAGAATATACAGTTTAATTAACTTGAACTTAAATTACGAACATCCAATGATCGTAGCTTAAAGGAGCTACGATCACTGAATGAATACCTTTAGTAAATCTCGTCATGATCAAACGGAATGGCTCCGAAAATGTTGTGCAAAATTTGTAGAGCATAGATGAAACTCTGTCAGGAGTTATACTGTATTCAAAATCTCTCAAACATTTCTACTTTTTCATAAGGAAGGTTGATTATTGTAAGTGATAAAGACTCCATTTCATCCTCAAAACGCCGGCTAAGCATATGTAAGGAACTACGTGTGACGTGAACCAGTGCAAAGTAAATTAATACTTTTTAACACATCAGCCCTTGATTGTCCGAAATTGAAATGTCTTTTGCCTTAACAAACACTAGTGCCTTTCTACTCCATACTCCTTTAGTTGCGTATAAAAAAGCTCTTAAGTTCCTAAAGGAAATTGACGATTTTCAGAGGATTTGAAATCTATATGACTCTTTTCGCAACCAAGATTCCAGATGAAGGGAGGGGTACCCATTAGCCAATTCTTTGAAAAAATTTATATGGTCGCGAATTATGGCCAGATTTAATAAAGCGAGTGGGAACAAAAAGCATGCAGTCAACAAGAGGATTAAAAATGCCAACCACATCGCCATAAACGCCAATGATTCTAATCAATTTTATCAAAAGTACATTTCCCCCTATTGACCCCTCATCGTACTCGAAATATATCTCTGACCTACTCCATATCAGATGATCCAACTGATCCGAGAATCACGTTAGATGTAAGTTCTAATCGGAACGTACCAGTAACTCAATTGCAGAAAGGCTAACAAGAAGTGAATGAATCGATTCTACAGGAAAATCGACGCGTGGTATCATTAACAATTTTGAAATCAGTTACACAAAAGTTTATACTTCTTTATAATAGTACTAAAAACAGTGAGTAGCGGAAAGGTTAGAATCCCCACATAGAAATATAGGTTTGTTACATAATAGACAACCTGAGAAAGCACATCCATAATAGAATCTGAAGACTAGCATCATATTGCTAAGTTCCTAAGTTACTGCTTTTTTTCTATTTTTAAGAACTTGTCACTGACATAATGGCAACTTTTAAAATTTAGCTACTACTATTTTATGTAAGCACACAAAAATTAGAGCAGATGGAGACAATTGAAGAACTTAGGAGGATGATTACATAGGAAAATATTTTGGTGCTATGTAGTACCGCTAAAATGGCTGAATAACGCGTTAACTAATCAACCATAACAAATAACTGAATTCAATTCCCACCGATACTGATATACTTCTCTGATACCGGCACGCTGTTAAGATCAAATCTGACTGGCGCAAGTAGCACATATACAGATATATAAGCGTTGTCAGATATCAGCTCTACCAATATTCAAACCTTTTATGGGCGTCTCAAGTAGAAACTAATATAAATAACAGTTACATATCCAACTTCAATTAATAGCTTTATTTATTCGCAGAGCTGAGCTGTCTCTATGTCAGATGTACAGACACTTGAATTCGTACTTTCATATATTTTGATTAGGATATGGCTGCCAACGAATGAATATGCTACTTTGATATTGCCTTTGGGAATGTTACTGTACCTCTTTGAACCATGCAATTTTTGTATTGTGCAATGCTACGTCATTAAAGTCTTACTATTGTTTCCTTTTGTGTACATGTGTATCTATATAAATTCTGAGCCTCACTAACAACCTAATTATACTCAGGCGGCATGGCAGCTATCTATTGTCTGCGTGCATGTTAAGTAGAGAGTATTGTAGAAATTCAACTTGCGCTTGTAATATAGCAGTCCCCTTTCTTAGCAATTTACTAGGACGCTAGCCCGTAATGACTGGTTCTCCAAATCAAAAACCCATCTCGCTTCATTCATGCTGTAATAAAGGGCTATATATATATCTTGTAGGTGACGATGTTATCGAATGCTATTGGTGTTATTTTTACTAATGCTGTGTTCGTTTCATGGTGCTGTGATGGTTCGCAGCGATTTTTTGAAAAACCTATATATGAAACTTACAATGTTTAATTACATGTGCTATAAGTATTATTATAATTGCTTCACTGAAGAAGCGATGACGCTTAGCTTTTTTGACCCCTTCATTTCTACCACCAATAGTGCTGTCTGGTTCTATATTTATAGGAAAAAGACGCCTAGATTGCCGTATTTAAGCGAAAGATAAGTACGTCTAAAATTATTAATTTTTTTCATACTTGTAAATTATAGTTGAAAGGACGCCAGGGTATATATTTGTTGCGTAGACTTTATAGAAATTAAATGTTTACGGCGTTCAATATGCCGACATCACTCATTTTCATTCATAATCCTGCACACATGCACAATCTCGTATGTCGTTGCATTCTATTTTCACTTCTCTTATAATTATAGAACTGTGAATGAACCAGTATGTATACAATAGTACTGAAATAGAATTGATTGGACCGGATAAATGACTGTACTATTCTCCTTAAACCCTGTTCCTTTAATGTTTGTCGTGTTTATTGTTATCGCTACTGTTGTTCATCTCGGTTTTGAGCTATTCGTGCTGAACATTGTTTTCATTGTTGTTAATATTATTGTTGTTGTTGTGAATAAGCCCGTCAACGGGAGGATCCGTTGGCTTAACTTCGCCGTTGATCCAGCGACGAGGATAGCGGCGCCGTTCAAGGTAGACGAGCAGTTGATCGATCTCCATTTCGAGATCATCCTGAACCGCGAACACGTTAAATAAAACATAACCGGTTAATTTTTTAAAATATACATGGACTTTTATTTTACGCTGCTACGCTTCGCATAGGGCACAAAATGTTTTAGATAAAAGACTGTTAAGTTAGATTACAACAATTAATTTTTACAGATTTCCGAACGCTGTAAATGTCATTATAGATACAGCAATACATAAAATCTACATTAGTGGACTATAGTCACTTGACCAAAAATCACAATCATCAGTCATTTAAGAAAAGGAGTATGAGATATTTTAGACAAACAAAGATATGAAGCAGATATGGCATTTAAAACATTAACTGCTGCACAATAAAATGAAGATCTTGCGTTTCATGAAAAAAGCAAACAATTAAAACAGTACAAATTTTTTGCGCCGTTTCTGGGACAAGTTCTGAACATCTATGTAATACTAAAGAAATGCAAGCGTATTTTAAATACGGAACATGGAGGTACATGCACGGACATATAAAATTGTCTGTACAAAGATCATAGTACCATGACACTTTCTTGAGCAGTGGAAGACGAAACTGTTGTAACACGATAAGATCTACTCACATTTGGATCTGCTGCGTTTATCCATGTTCGAGCAAGGTTGCTTGCTCGTATAAGCAGACGCTCCGAATCTGCGGCGAGCGCAGCGTCGCAGCTCGCTTGAATCTGCACAACAACAGCTCCTAAAAATATGTAGCGTACGATGATTAGATAAGGTCGGGCTCCAATATCTTTAAGATACACCTTTGTCGCTGCACATCAAAGTCTAAAATACACTAAAATGATGAATCTGAGGGCATGCATCCTTTTTGGAGAATACTGTATATCTAAAGGTATATATTATTTTTTTAAATTCCTATGGTAAAAAACCAGTTGCTACGATCCTTGTAAACGGTTTTATAACACTGGTTGAAATTATCAAGTCGTACCCTGTATTCCATTAAGCAGAATGAAATTAAAAAAAAATAATCTTTTGTAATTTATTAAATTTCCATAATTTAAATTGATTAATCAAACATCTATGAAATGTAGCCAACTCATTCCGGTTTAGAGGAAAAACCCACTTATTTTTTGAAATCATCTTTTTCAAGAAGTTAAATGTACCTAATAAAACTTTTCCAATATAAACACTCAATTTTATAAACCCCACAATTTTAATGCTTTTTAAGCCAGAACGTCAAAACCAAATATAAACTGCTTGTGCTACTGGTTATTTTTTGAGCTGCCTACCCATTTTAGGCATAAGCATTTAAATTTAGTGTGAAGAGCAACTGAATTAATTCGTAAATTGGCGACTATATTTGGCTGTTCGGTACTGCTACCGTGCATAAAGTGAAAGATTATAGTGAAAGAGAAGAAGGAACTAACCACCAATACGCAGACAGACTTCCTAACACACCTAATTAGATTATGTGTACCGCGTCCGTGATAGAATCTGCATATATATGCATATATATATATATATATATATATATA
>MNPL01002638.1:0-33091 GCA_002081605.1 Tropilaelaps mercedesae
TATATATATATATAAATATATATAGATATATATATTCAGTGCACACAAGGTGTATCTAGATCTATGCACGAAAGTGGTATTGTTTTTTCTTTCTAGACCATACATTCAAAGTGAGTTTTCAAATTATGTCAACACTGCCACCCTCAATTTTCTGTTTCGCGAAGCTGCATAGGCCCAAGCAGATACTTCAAGTTTTCCAGTGGAATATTATTTTTTATTTTTAGCACACGCGTAAAACACATATTATACTTACAAAATCCTGACCAAATTCATTTAAACATAAACTTAGGTCTAAGTTGTAAACCTGAAGTAATCCAAGGGGCTTCACAATGTCTCAGATGTGAAACCCGCATAGATATTTCATATACCCGCATATATATTTTTGTCGAAACTATTTAAACTAACAAATGCCATTAAAACTATCAATGCCACCATCACGTAGGAATTTTCTACTACTAGTGACGATGGCGGCTAGAAGAAGGCAGGCGAGAAATCACGGCGAGAAGAAGGCAGGCGGTATCATCATAGCCTTGTATGCAATCGTTTGTATATTCGTTCCCCAACGTCCCCGTTAGTCAGCTAAGAGCCAAATGAAAGCGGTACAAGGGTTCAAATTTCATCCTGCTACGATTAGCGCAGCGCCAGCAGCGGGAGCAGGCACAATAATTTTCTCCGCCTGTTCTTTCTCTATATTCTTCGTCACCAGTATTATTTCCTTCGATCAAGCCAGCCGGTCCAATAAGATTGTCCTCATCGTCACCATCACTCACGACCATCACCTCCTAGGGAAACGCGAGTGCCATCAGCGAATGAACGGCCCATGGAGAGCAATCCATACGTTCCATCGAGATACGAAGAGGGAGAATAAGAACGAGTAGAAGGGAGAGAGGAAAGCCGTGGGAGGGCAGCGAGTTTGGGGGCGAATGTGATCATCAACACAAGAAAGAAACTGACACCTTTTGGATCTCTCGACTTTCGCCAGATAAACATCCATTCTCATAGAACCATGCACCGTGCTCCTGGCACCTCACAAAAATCGTCATCGACACCCCAGTCAACAGCCAGCTTCCTTCTCGTATAAGATAGAGCCAAATGACGGAAACTCCTCTCACTTCAACCTTTTACTCTATCGAATCAGACCATTTCTTTACTCGTAGATTTGTTCGACAATTTGGCTTGATAGTAGTCGTTATTGTTTCCACTATCCATCTTTAATCGCTATAAGTAACACGACACAACAGAGTTAAATGGAGTGGTGAAGAAAGAAAGCTAGCTTTTGAATGGAGAATGCGTGCACAGAGGAGCTTCGGCTGTTTTTGGAGGAGCTCATATTGGATCAATGCTGCTAAGGACAGGTTTTAATAAAACGCTCAATTATGATCTATTGTATATTAACGTACTAATTCTTGATAAGTGTTAATGATGTTTACTGATAAGTGGCTTTTTGCTTTTTCTGTTTCAATATAACTATGCGCCTAGTAAAATAATTTATTTATGTAGAAATACTGATGTGGGAGCTTAAGCCTTATCATTATTATCGTATTGCTAGAAAAACTGGTTTCCCAAACTTTGTCTTTTCTTAGGTTTATGTATGTATAATTGAAGAGCAAATGTTTAAAATCGTGAGAAATGCTTTTCTAAATAGTTTTATGAAAGGTTTAGTTACTAAAGTCTTTCAGGTTAATAATGCAATGGCTACTTTCAGCATATCATACCTTAGGTAAATATATATTATGCTTGAAAAACAATGGGCAGTTTTCTACATCTTTTAAGAACCTTTATATTCCCCTTCATGACTACAACAAAAACACGGAATAAGGCTGCATACTAAAATTTAAAAACAATCTTGTCTTTAATGCTGTTTAAAGGGCCTTAGCGCTGATGTACCGTTTTGCAAGACAATGGATTTGAGTATGACCTGAAATACTAAATATGGTTACTTTACCATATTCTAGGTAGACGAGACGTCTACAGTCCGTGGAGTATAGATCTGAATAATTGAAAGATCTGAGGAAGATGTTTTCTATAATATGCAGTTAAGGCCCGTTTTAGGCGTATTAGGTCGCCAAAAAAAACGGCCAAACTTCTCGTCCCCAGTAAGTTCGAAATCGGTTAGTTTAACGATTGCCCATACGATTTAAAGCAGCGATTGACTAAAAAAACTACGTTGCTGTGAAACTCAAAATATCGGAAAACCTCGTGCAACACCTTATTGTGACTTTTGGTCTGCTAAAACAATTTAAAATTTAAAATATTTACTGTTTCTTGTGTCTTAAGGAAATGATAAACAATATAAAAACTGTTTATTGTTTTCTTTTCCTTTCTTTAAGAGTTCGCGATAACTCACGGAAGCTTTCCGTAATAAATTTTGACACTCACATTTTTCAAAAAATAGTGTTGCTTTTTCAAAACACCTAAAAACTTGATATAGCCTACTTTCATCTTTAATACCCATCAGTAATGTTGAACCTAGTAAAGACAAGTCTCTGGCAGACGCCGTGAGTGATCATCTGATTGAATATGTGATCCTCTGACTGATTAAGTATGAAACTATTATTTCCAATTTTTTTAACTGGTCTAAAATGATATGTTTGACTGTGGTGCTGAATAAAGTAGACTTTCTAGACAATACAGAAGTAATATGTCCTTTTTTTATATCGCTATATAGCTGCCTCTTCATCTTGCCTCATACACACAATTATACGCACAGTCATTTATATCCGTCTACCGCTAGATTGCACTCTGGTGCTTAAGCAAGCCACACACTCTGATAAAGCGATAGATATTGTATAGAGGCCAACGATTTATTGATTTATAGCCAAGTTTATTGATGGCCCATATATCTGAAACAACGAGATCTATTAAACAAATCAGACTAGAGCAGAAAATTGGTCAGAAACATAAATTAATAGATTTTCCCGCCTATTCGGCGGCAAGCGTCAGTTTACCGCGGCTGATATTGTGATGTGTCATGTAAATCTCTACGCTAATGCATATATATATATACACTCACATTCATATCACACACAATGAGTGCCAAGATAACCGAACCGGTTAACGTAAACTGTTTACCATCTCTTATATTTCAGCTCATTCTCGTATGAGCATGTGTATCACGGAGCCAGGTCAGCCTCAAAGTTCGGAAGTGTTATAGATTGAATAACAGGAAAATTCTCCGTTGATATTTTTCCATTATTTCAAAAATCAATCACGTTAAGATTGAGAAACCCGGAGTTCTTTTAGCGAACACAATACATTGCTGGCATGAAACGACAAAAGTTAGCAAGTACACGAGATGACGCATTTGATGTGGGTATATCATCAACTTTTTTTTGCTTACTTTAAGCATCAGTATAAATGAACAGAGAATGTATGTCTGTCAATATAACGTATATCTGTCAATAAATATGTACTGTTTAAGAAGCATAACATGCTGATGTTAGAAATAAAAATTTAAAAAAATTTTACTCGGAATGAAGAATGGTAAATCAATCAGGCATGTAAATTTAACCTATACAGATGTCTGTGCGACAGTTAAAACACTTTTTCAGTATTTTTTATTTAATACTTGTGTTTTGTATGTGTTGTTTTGTGCAAAAATTTTGCATTTTTAAGTCGAAATTTAGAAAATATGTTTTTCAAAAAGTAAAATTATGTTACGCAAATATAATTATAGCATTTATAGCATTAGGATAAGACCATTATTCCGTCCAGGGTATCATAAAGTTAATATTTTTGGTATCTCGTTTTCGATAGTTCGTCGCTTATTGGTTCTTAAACTGAGCTTGAAAAGTCCATTAGTCATTTACTCCCACACGTCATGATCGTGACATTCATGTGCAATTATTATTATTATATACTAAACTAGTTCAGCACCTTCGGCGCTATGGGACAATCCAGCACGGGAAAATCGCCTCGGCCATTTTGCGGCGACGCAAAGGGCGTGTCTTCGGTGCTACGCTCCGTCCTTACAAATGGCTTGCCTTCAGAGTTGTGCGAGACGTTGATCATTTTAAAGTCGAATTATCCTTAACCATGAATTTATAAGGAAATGTTATTTTTTCTAAAACTCCGAAATTAACATTTCGGTCAACCAATAACAATCGTCCGTTCGACAAATCTGCAGTTCTATCAATCTACACAAAAAATATAGCTCAAAAAGCCAGATAATAAAGTATATTTTTTCATATCGTTTTTTATGAGACCGGAAACGCTTTAGAATAAAAGAACAATTATTAAAATTTATCGCATGATATGCACACAAACAATAGGCTTAGCGTTTAAATTTTATAGACAGGTATATTAATATACCAGGCTTAAGCATAACTTTTGACGGTTAGTGAAATAAGGATATCATAAATAAATCGTTGGTCATCGAAAAAGATTATCGCAATAATTTACTGTTTTTTTTTAAGAGCACCGCTTATTGAACATACCTGCGAAGTACAATTACCTGCAAGAGTAGGTTCGAAATTCATTCTCTTTTTTTATTCGTTTTGATGTTGATATTAAACCAACATCATCAAGCGTAATCAGTTTATCAAAACGAATCAATTATTTGTTTATAAATAATTGACAGCGATGTAATGACGCCACGGGTATACTCTTGCAAAAGTCTACGAATAAGATTTATAGATCTTCATTAACATTTATCCCATTTGGTAACCAACAACATGACCTCGCCTCGGTATGTAATATCCATATAATATTGTGACATTGACAACTGACCATAACATCTCAATTGACAACAACGCTTCGAGTGGCCGTCTAAAAATAGGCCGATGAAGAAGTGTGTTTAGCACGGCCCGATTGTAAATCTTCGACACGGCGGGTTAAGCAGGATGAAAAGCCAATGATGCGTCGTGTTTGCGACTTCGAATAAATGTCGAAAATGTGTGTAGGAAGCTAACGCAGCAAAGGTTAATGGCATTTCGTCGTTTTGTATATTACAGCCGTAAGATAATATTGCATTTTGTTATCAACACGTCTAATAAGGATGTCAGAGTACACAAACACTATATAGATATATGCGAAAACTAACCTGGCTTTATGAGAGGCTTTTTTGTAGGTTAAGTTGTGCTTTTACATACACCGTGTATCGCGTAAAAAACTTATTATTCGCAGAAATCGTTAATATAATTGTTCTAAATGAAAGGAATTTGCAATAAATACAGAGGAGTAGGGGTTGCTATGCTCTGTTGCTATCCTGTTGTTGAATCATCATGATTCATGGTATTTTGTAATATTTAAGTTTTTCTGTGTCAATCTACCAGCGAGGTACAAGCAATTCAAACCTAGCCTGAGGCTATTTGTGCACCTGGTTCGTTTGATGTAGTGGAATGCGAAACTTACAATTAGTCGCCAGTCGACAAAATTATAGCTCTTACCATCGGTTCTGTTTCTTTTTCTGCTCAAACATCATTTCCTCTCCCTAGTTTTCGAGGACAGATGTTTTGACAGAGCACGCAAATAGTCGCATTCCGTTTGGCTAACAATGGAACACCATCATATAGTATAATAGTAATAAGTGTGTGTTCGTCATGAAAATTCCTTACAAAATTTTTTGAACAAGGTTTGCGGAATGTTTATGTGTACATCTGTTAACACTTTTGCAGGATTCGAAATACGAATAATTTGCTGGAAGTTAAGAGCTTGAAATTTACAACTAAATTAATCATTACATTTCTTGATTTAGTTAAAACTTGAATAGGATGCCGAGAAATGCAATCGATGCATAAGACAGCCCGAATAGTTTTAAACTAAAGTGAAATGGAAAAATTTATTTCTTTAAATTGCTTACTTTATTATAGGCAATAGTTAAATTAGTGCCACTTACAAAACGTCTAACGCTTTGTTACAAGCTAAGGCCGGCAAAGTTCTTTCATTGCTACGCAATCATACTACAGTTAAATATGCTTCGTTCTACAAAATGTTTAACAAAGTTTTAGCTAGTTGCTTTTAGACTCTGCCGTGCCAACCCCTAATATTGGTCTTAAATTTGCGGTTCATGTTCGGGCTTGCAAAAGTTTCTGATCACATCTAAATATACTATAAAAACAAAAGTGTAGTAGTATTGATTACTCGTAAGCATTTAGCAAATGAACGATTCCCGTATTTTTTGTCATCCAATCTGTTTCATCAACGTATTATAACAAACAAAACTATCCATGTTTGGTGTAGCAATTGAAACGTTTGTTTGCAAAGGGCAGCAATCCATCTGTCGTTGAGCCTTTGTGTGTTTTGCAACACGCAGAGCGGCCAACCAACCGATCATAGTCTAGCAACTGGCGATCATCATGGTGGGTGATTTTCGTTCCTCAAGCAACTGCGCCGTTCTCCCCGGGAGCGCTATTTCACCCACGCTTTCTTATTTCTATCGCCCTCTGATGGCCTGCATATATTTATCGTTGTTCGTTTACTCGAATCTAATCTGCAATGATCCCCATTTCCTTAGAATGCTTTTTCCTATTCCCTTAGCTTCGCAGCCTGCTCGTCTCTTTCATCCTTTCACTCTAACCTCAATTGCTGCCCTCTCTCTTCTTCTACGTTTTCCGTCTACCTACGTCTTCGTCTCCCCCTTTCACCTTCTCTCTCTCTCTCTGGTTCTTTTTCTTAAACTGTTACCCTCGACAGCCACCCTGTCTATCTGGTTCCTGCACCGCCACCGAAATAGACTTGTTTATCCTCCCTTGTATCATCCGCTACCCTACCTCACCGAACGGAGGCTCCTTGTTCTTGGCGACCATCCTCTCCTTGTCTTCCTTAGCACTACTCAAGTACTACTCTTACTAATAGGGTTTTGTACCGGCAGTGTGGCAAGCGATATCCGAAGGACAGTCATCGGTCTTAAAAGTCTGCCCTGTTGTCTGTAGTACGATTATCCGCGTGAGAGAGTTTCGGTGTGGCTGGGGGTGCTTCTTGTTCTATATTGTCGTTGTTTCTTGCCACCACCGCTACTACTACTACTACTACTACAGCTGCTACTACCACTAGAATGGTAGGACACCCTCCCCAACAAGCGATGTACTTACTCCGCCACTCTGCCTTCTTCCCTTCTGCTTCGCCAAGATGAGTGTACCTTATAAGTGTATATCTCGCTTTTCGGGTATCAGAGTCTCTCCGAGTCAAAGGTACAGACACATGTACAAACATCGAGTTGTAGCAGCAAAGGGGGTTTCGTCTCATGTTCGTTTTGCAGATTGCGGTCCCTTCAATAGCCTTTCTCCCTTTCAGTGAAGAGCGCCGCCATCACCCCATCCTTGCTACAACCTCGTACTCTATAATTGCCTCCCCTTTTTTTCTAGAATCGGTCCCCATAGACAGACCCGTTCCTATTCGCTACAGATCATCATAGTCTTCGCCCCACTCTAGTCTGAAACAGAAGCAACAGAGCACTGTTGTGAAAAAAACGAAATAGAGAAAGAAAAGCACTGACAAGAAATAGAGGCAAGTCGCCTCATACATAAGAGACGTCAAAAGAAAACATTGTTGTCGATAGATTCTGTTCCTTGCTGTTGCCGCTGCTGTTGCGAGCGTTGCTGTTATTGTCCGTAGTAGACGATACATATAAACGTTTTTGGAGGGTAGACAAAGGGCTGGAGGACTCTCTTTACTTGTTTTTGTCTTGATCCAGCTTGGAGGCGGTGATGGAAGTGGGTTAATATCTATCGATAGAGTTTGCCCAAAACAAATTGCCTGATGTGTCACTGATCAAATTTCTACAATGAGCTACTGATCTGGCTTATTTATTGGGACTGGATAAAACAGAAGGTCCAGCTGCTTTTCATGTATCATACACTACAGGCATTATATTAGATTGTATGTCAAGTATTTTTTTAGCAAGACCTTTTGGTCATCATAAGATGCCTCCATTCAGAGTATTCAACTTTAAAGTAACGGTTTTCAATCCTTATGTTAGCTTTCATTTTGAAAATTAGAATGGATAGTACGTTGTTCTAAGCAATTTTGTCATTTTCACAAAAATTAAGATCGAATAATTAATTGCGTTTTTACGCAATCAAAATAGAAAGGATAGAAGCTAAATCTTGAGAGAATTCTTTCAAAATAGATAGAACAGCCCAGTTGTCTCTAAAACATGGGTTAGCGAGTAAAGGTTTCAGGATTAGGTACGTATCAGGATAGCAGCACATATGATATATTCAATAAAAAGCTCATCAAATTGCAATGAGTACCGAATCTGGTTTACAAAATTGTCCACAATGCAACATTTTTATTTATTGTATGGCCTCTACACAAGTGTGATTTTTAGTTGGTCAGTGATATTAGATTACACTCATTAGTGACAAATGAATTTTAGTAGATATCAGATTTTCGTCGCCTATTATCACTAGAGCGCTTATATCTGCAGCTATATCAAGTACATAAAAGGTATGTCATATGGTGCCAGCTTTCTGTTCAGTCACAAAAACCGAACATAGGTTTTGTTTATATCTTTTCTCGTGAACCCGCAGATGTGATGCCCACCGACATTGACTAAGGTCAGCTATTTTTAATATGAATAGTTGTACGCTTTCAAAAAGTTGTACGCAGACACGATAAAAAAATACTGTCTAAGATATCTGCTAATTTAAAACGTTTAATTGGGACGTACAAGTACTCTGTAGAAGACTGAAATTATGGGACGTAAACTTTTAAGATCAACCGAAGATTTCCACAAGGTAATTGAAACATGAACATGAAACTTGTTTTGATATAATGAAAGCAATGTAACTACGTTCCAGAACCTAAGACAGAACACAAGAAGTATTTTTTGAGGTGTAACATAATCCGTCCAATTTAATTTCAAATAATTAGAGGACAAAGTGGTGAATACTTTAATATTGTAAGTGTTTCAAGGTGATCACAGAGCACGTATTCTTCAATTCCATGTAATTGAGATCCACGTTTATAATATACCCTTGGTTTGTGATACGATAAGGGGGCTAAGCATAAACAGGCATCCTTATACAATAAATTTTTTTTTCATGTAACTATATGAGTAATCGCTGCACTTGTCACCTGTACATATTTATGTGACCTCAAAGATTAACTTCTTCCTGAAATATCGTAATAAAGTTGATTATAATGGAACTATTAGAAAATTATGAAAGTACGCTAAGCACGATTTATAACTGATTATATATATATATATATATATATATATATATATATATGTACATCGATTATTAATTTTTAACAATAGTCAAACCAATAGCTGAAAGCTACTTCTTCGATATTAGACATATGCTGCGACCTTTAGCCTTTATTTTATTCCCCCAGTAGACATAAAAAATTTCCGTGTTGCAATTATATTTACATTTTGGTTCTCAAAAAACAGTGATTACTACCCTGCGCGTCAGGTATATTTAAAAATATATCTATTCTTCGCAACTATGCTGTCCCAAAGCTAAATTTACTCGAGCTGAGAATTCGGTGGAAGAAAAATGGTTGCTAACAAGTGGGCCTTTTTCTGGAGTAAATATCTTTCTCCATCTCCATCTCTCTTGCTTTTCGTCCTCTCTCCCTAGTTCTCTCCCTTTCTAAAGGTAATGCTCAGCAATAGAAATCGGCGTGGGGGTAGTAGAAGGGTATGTGGAGGAAGACTCTGTAGGATCGATGCCTGGCAAACAGAAATGGGAGGTGACGGTGGGGACTCATTCAGCGTCCGGTGGTCGACCATGCAAAAGCGGGATTGGGTGCTGGGACGCTTGGGGAATGAGGAAAATGAGGGGCAGTGCACCGGTGTTGGTAAAGCTAGCCTATCATGCTTCCACTCCCGTTCTCTGAGACCCCGGGGGTAAAGGGACGGGGATTGAAGACTGGGGCTTTAAGCAGGCGAGGACTGAGGGACGCGGGTGACAGCGAAGATGGGGGTGGTCCCCAGCTTTAATTTTCCAGCTCACTGCTTTCTCCATCGACGCTTCAGGGCTCCCTGCGCTCTCGTCTCACTCCTCTTCTGCGACCACCGTAGCGAGGCGGCGCCATCCTTACCACCACCGTCACCAGCACACTAAGCACCACGGCGGCCGGTGTCAGCCGTTTTGGCTTCGATTATGTTGGCTCTGTTCATTCTTTAAGAAACAAGACTAAATAACTGTACATTATTTGAATGATGGACAACATGATTATTGGGCGGCCAAAAACAAAGCCTTATCAAAAGCGTGTTCGGAAAATGAAAGCTTTTCTATGCGCACTTAAAGAGGTATTATAAAAACATACTAGAATCACATTGGTTGTACTAATGAAACCGTGATGTTTAGTGAATGGCACGTAAACAAGGTTGCTAGCAGGAAGATCATAGGTGTTATTACAAAAAAAATTATCAGATTAGCACGCTCTTTTGAAATACCACTTTGATTAAACTGACCTTAAGCTAGAATGAAAAGAGTGGAAAAAGTATTTTCGGCCTCTTTCTTGCTCGCTATTGGTCCTTGCAAGGCATCTGCGTACGCATTATTAAAGTGCAAAAAAATGAGCATCACAGCCTGACTGAGGTTTCAAGAGATTGAAAGAACCGAGATACATCTTCATATAAGTAGCTTTACACGAATTTACCATATTAGCACACTCATTGTTATTTTGATGTTCGCTTAACTAGACGGTGTTTAGTTATTTTATGTTGCACTGTATAATACGTTATTTGTTCTTATCTCCGTTTATGAAAATACATGTGAACTTTTGAGTTGCCTTCGAGCTTTTAATGTGCTATAGAGATGTATAATATACCTTCGGTTCATCACCTATACTATTTATGCAATGTAAGGATGCCATTAAGAGCCGTTCGGTAAAATATCTTTGATAAAGATAAATTTATGGCTTGTGATAATTATCGCAAATTTCTGCAGTTTATATATATTAATATCTCGAAAAACTTGCTCATTGATAGGAACAGTCCACATGAAAGAAACAGATAGAAGCGACATGGCATAGAAGCAATAGAGAAGAAATTGTAATTTGCTAAAAATAAAACACGCGTGGCGTTAGTAAACTTGATCAAACTGTATGGTTAGGCAGCAAATCATTATTATACGATTCAGACCGCACGTGCAGATGGTATACCGACGTCACGAGGCTATCAATCTTACATATATAACAAATCGTTCCCAGACAGGCTTAACAAGTGTCACATTGTGCGGATATCATGAGCAGTCGGTGAGAATAAAGATCATTCAAAGCAAAGCAGAGAACAACTGTTCTCTTTGAGTCACCAATTTCGGCATCTGAGCACAGAAGAAATAACCCGACAAGCCCATTGATGCGGTCACTCCCAGTTGTCAACCTGTCAGGAAATCTATATGGCTATGTCAGTCAGTCATGGTTGTGGGCGACCCTATGCCTAATCTTAAAACTCCGATTGACTTTTCTTTGTTCGTGTCAACTGAAGAGCAACATAAGGTATTCGAGTCACCTTCGCTAAGGAACATTACTACCCAGTTGGAAGTGCAAAATATTGGAGTTCTTTTTCAACAATAATAATTATAATAATAATAGTACATATTGCTTTTCCTTTGCCGTTAATTTTCATTCAAGTTTTTGGTTTTCACCCATTTGCATATGCTGTAATACAGTTGCAATTAGTATTCGCTAGGTTTAGTATAATGATATTCTAACTTCCAGTTTGTCTACCAGCAGTGTTTTATCAGAGAGTTCAATTTTCTATGTACTTTACGATATGACTTTTCGAAGCGATTAAAAATCCGGTAGAACAGCTGCCCCACGACCTGAAAAAGTGGATTTGATGTTGACTGCAGTGGGTTTGATTTTATTTTTAACGCAAACCTACAAGACCCATAGATGATCATCTGACTTTTGAAGTGCATCTTCATTTCTATGCAAGTCTTAACGGGAAGATAACATACAATAGAAAGTCGAACTGGAGTTATAAAAGTCAAACATGGCCCTTGGGCATTAGACACAACAGAGCTAAAGCAGGAGATTTGTTGAACCCCTGTATTGAAATACTTTTAATAGATACACTTATAATAGAATAAATCAGGCATCAAATAGATTGAACGCGGTATAGCTGGACCATAAAACCTATAGAACCTAAGATTGAAAAACAAGAGCTTAATCATGAACAGAATCAATCATTTAACTCACTGTCCTATATAAGAATTATGCTTATTATGGTTTATTATATTAAATGGGTGATGTTATTGTAGATATTAGAACGCTAATACAGTTAGTACGAGAAAGGATTAATATAAAGGAGATACTTGAAAAATCGTGTCAGAACGGTTTTTTAAATAAAAAATATTTATACCGCATTTTTCACTATCTAATGCTGCACACATTGTTTGTTGTGTATTTCGAAAGCTTATGCAAGTTATCCTTCTCAGTCATCGATAGACTTTTCGATAGCTTTTTTTTATTGGAAGAACGATCGTGATAATAGCCTAGGGTCCTTTTAATTAATCATTGTCGAAATGTACAGCCTTTTATAATGTCGCAAAAAGCACCACCAAGCAATTACCTTCTGACTTTTTGCTTTAGAATTTGAAGGCGGTGATTTTTGCTCTTTAGGTTGGAGCGAAATGTGTTATATTTGCGTACGGAAGTGTACTACATTGGACCCAACTTCTTCTGAATACTGTCAAAAACATCCATCATCCTAATAATGGCTTCTACAATAGTCTATGGCAGTAATAAATCAAGTTAAACAACATTTTAAAGAGACAGTGACAGAGGTCTTTTGAGCAATACCGTGAAGCTAAATAAAGTTTGGGTGTCTAGCCCTATAACATTCGATTATAACACTAATTTAGCGCAGTAAAATGAAGCTTACAATGCGTCTTATGTTGTGTATTTGAAAGTAATATAATTACAGTGACAACTAGCCAGCTAACTAGTGCGACAGTTGCCGAGATCATTGACCAAATTAAACCTAGAGTTGACTTGGTCATGCTCTACTCCAATGTTTGGTTTTCCGCGAGCGGAAATTCCTGATGCTCTTGCGGTGTTAGAGTCTATGAACGCAAATTAGGCCTCCAGGGCTGCTGGAATTCCTAGTGATCTAGTTAAGTGTTGTGCAGCCTCACTCGCACGTCTCCTCACATACATCGGCAGTTTCTCGTTGATTAAACGGAGCTGAGGGATGCGCGCATCATTTCACTCTTCAGAAACAAAGCGGATTAGAAGCTTGTAGAAAATTACCATCCTATTTCGCTTATAAACAACTTATCTAAATCTTTGAGTCAGTGATAGCTAGACAGATAAGCTAGTCAGTTCGATTTTAGAAGAGCGTGATCATCCGAGCTGGCTTTTCTGCTCATTTATAACAGAAAATCGCTGACACTTTTCAGTGGAATCAGATGTGCCGCAGGTTTTCTTAAATGTCTCAGCTGCTTTCAACTGCCTCTGGCACACCTGCTTTCTGCAAGCCTTGGAAGTCTTCGCAGCACCACAAGGCTGTATTTTCGGGCAATTCATGTTTCTTAGGGTTCATAGATTTTATTCTGCTGGATATCACAGCTGGGAACTTCTGCACGACTGTTGCTTACGTAGATGATACTCCCTGGTGCTCCGCATTCGTCCAAGGGATACTCAAAATGACATTCGTAAGGCTCTTGGAAGGGTTGAAGACATCGTCAATCGCTCGAAAAGTTCCTGTTGGTCATCATGAGGTTACACGAGCTACCGATTTTCTCTATACCGTATCCGCTTCTCGTTGGGCGTCTATTCACAATGGCATTGTCTTCCCAGCCGCCCCGGCGCTGCAAAGAGCAACTTGTGGGCAGAGTAAGTTTATAATTGATATTACCGTAAAGATATAGTCCTCATGTTGTCGCGTATCTTCTATCGGCGATACGGAAGCTCGTATGGGGCTCGGTTCCTCGCTGGCTTTATTTACTATCCTCAGCGAAAAATTTTGCAGGGGAAACGAAAACATTCTCTTTTAACTTATGTCGATGATTATTTTATTATTTGGTGTATGGCTAGTTGCGCTGTCTCTCTTGTTTTTTCCTTTCTTTGTTGTATGTTTTATCTCAATTTAGTGTTCATTCTCTTAGCGTGGCATGACGTTGCTGCGTAACCTGCAACTAATCCACCTCTTTGAAAAAAATAACATTGAGATGAATTTAAGCCTAAATGAAACAGCGTGTGAATATTGTAAACAAAGTATGAATATTGTGCGCAGTCTTGTACATAATTAATTAACACCTATGGAGTTATACATTCCCGGCAAAGAAGGTATTTTTTATCATTCCTCTTATGACAATTTGAACGTTGTAAATATTAGCCGGCCCGTCAATAATCCAATATTTATTATTGTTGCTTTGTTTGAAGAGATTGCAACAGAAGTGTCGAGCCGGTATCTTGGTGCATTCGTGTGCGTCTTGCGACTGGAGGAAACGCGCCGGTACACGGATTCAGTCCCCGCCGTTGCACATTTACATTCATAAAGTCCGTCTTAGGAAATAATGCAAAAGGCGGTACCGTGGACGTTACATGTTGGCCGATAGTCAGCTCAAGAAAAACATTCCAACCGAAACTTGCTTCGAATAAACGCACACATGCTTCCACAAAGGAAACTGGTAGAAATGTCCTACAATCATTAAGTTTCACCCTAAGGATTATTGACAAAATGGTTAAAGTTTAATAATGTTCATAGGATGTTCTGCCGTAACAACAACTTACATTGTTGTTATCGCTCATAAGCTCACAATCAAGCCCAAACTTCTGCTCAAGTTTAAGGGCTTCCGTGGTTAACAGAATCACATCGATAAGTGTTTCTAGAAACCGTGGAAACCCAAGAGATAAAGGTATTTTCGTTAAATATACCGTATATCTGTCTTATTCCACAGCATTAAACATTTGTTTTGCTCTCATGTTATATGTCCACGTGTGTTAGGCACGTTATGGCCGATTTGATATAAAATATGGCAGAACTTCTAACCACAACCTCAGCTTTTATAATTAGCATACACCGTTCAGTATCACGGATCCCACGAGATATTTTCCTCTGCGGGCAGATAAAAGCTAATGCTTGTGCAAATATAAATTAAATAAAGAATATTTCTAAGAAAAACTATTAGCAAGTTATATTTGATCCAGAAAATTCATAGTCATGCAGAAAAACGTCCACAATTAACTTAGAAGAGCATCCGGGACCGTCTAGTATAAAAACATATATATCTACACTTAGGTTCGAAAAAAGTTCTTTGTTGGCTAATGATATACCACTGGACAAATTCCATGGCACTGGAACACAGATGTGAATACATTGGTCAATATTACTCCTAGAAAATGTTCTGTTCTCCATTTCCCTGGTTTCATGAATGAAGCTTGGATAGCTTCCTTTCTCAGCCACTAATTCTGGTTCACGAATATGCAGTTAAAGTATACACCACTCGATTGAACGAAACCTAACAAATTTATGCGGCCATGGCGTTCAATGGTAGTCAGGTGCTCTTACAGGAAGTTTGCCTACCAGAGCCTTGCCTAGAAGCGAGTTTTAACCTTGAGTATGTGTATTCCGGTCTACATTTGCAAACCGGTCACTTTAGTGGCCATTACAGGCTGTGATTATTACCAGTTTTATTGCCATTTCCTTAGCCTTCTTGACTGAAGAGTCTTTCTGAAACGAAAGCATATCCCTCTAGCAAAAGAAACGAAATGAGAAAAAGCATGTCCCCTCCATTGATTCACCCTTTACGACTTTCCCTCCGTTCAAGGGACAATTCGATCGTAAACATCTGTTGTTAGCACTGCTTTGAAGAAGCAGTAAGAGCATACAGAGACATACGCAAGACGACTAAAGCGCCAATGGTATCGGAAGCCAGACATTGGTTAACATTATGGTTAGTCGTTTGCGATGAGCATAAGATGCTCTTTGGAAAGCCAATAGTTCGTGTCCGCCTTGTCGCGAGTGTTGTTAGTGACGTTGACTAAGTGAGTTTTTCTATCACAGTTGTTCCTATTTTCACGTTAACAGACGTAGGGCGGGAGGTTATGGTGGCTCAGCGAACTAGCTTTCTTCTATAGCAACTCAAGAGTCTGTGTGGACTTTTTATATCTTTTCATGCATAATCCTGTTTTACATAGTAAATAAAAAAAAGAGATTTTTTTATAAGCTGATTATAATATAACTGGATCGAAATTCTAAAGAATTTGAACATTATTAGCTAATTTGCGCGGCCGTTTTATTAATATTCGGCTCCGGCTTGGCTTAAAAAAGCATTCCAAAAGGTGAGAATGCATACGGACCTTACTTCTAGATTACGCGCCTGTTGGATTTGCACTCAAAGAAATAAGAGCATACTGTTTGGGGGCAATTTTTTTATTTAAGCGTAAACAGCAAGCTTAAGACTGACTACTGTTTACTTTAATTTCAATAGAGATGTGAACAAATAAAATAGTCACTAGGGCAAAAATGCTTTCGTGATTAACGAAGAGTCGTTACATCCACCAGACAAAGCTGTCTAGGTAGCCACATGAGGACTTATCCAGTTTAGATGTAATACATTTGTTCGTTTACGTTTCCGTTGGGATTCATGGGGGCGAGATTAAAAGCGACAGGATCTACTTGCTTTTAAAAAGTGGCCGGCCGATTATTGTAACCTACGGCGAAAATGCGATATTAGTAAGTCATACTTCATATGAATATGCCAATACCTCTAAATACAGAGCTTTTTAAAACGAAAAATTCGTCAAAGATTTTTAACCCGTATGCTGATTTGCTTAGGCTTGAAAATATATCGACCGAGATCAGATCATGGATTTGTATGAAATAATATAAATTGTCATTCACAATTCTACGGAAATTTTTAAGTGAGGATTAGGAAAATAACGTCATTCTTACAATGATTCCGTGATCTGGAGAGCTTCACTTTAAGTTCTTGAAGGCTGCGAACCATGCCAAGTTTGTCCACTGTTGAATAGACAATTTTTATGTAACGTTAAACGAAAGAAATCAGGCTTCAGTCAGAATGTAGAAGTCGTTTAGTTTAAGAGGTGTGTTTGAGCCCATTTTCTTCTATGAGTCAATCAAAGTAACAGGCTGAGAGATGTCGTTCTAGAACTAACAAGACAACACGATGATAACAGTTTATACTTTTATCAAGACAGGGTGATCGCGATTACGCCATAGCGTAATGTGAACTTTTGGATCAGGAATTACCTAATAGATCGATCGAAGAGATTGATCAGGGTAAATTATTCTAAAAATGGGTGTGTTTGTTTGTACAGATAGGTCACAGCACAATGTAAATAGCAGTCATGGTCAATCTAAGCATGTTCGTAATTTTAACTAAACGCACTGTACTACAATAAAGTTGCTGATAATGCTTATATCACTTTACTTGAATATAATTTTATTGTCATACATAATACGAGAAATGACGGACCGCTAAAACTTTTATTTCAATCACATATCAACATTAAATTTACTTCTTCGCTTTCCATATATATATGGGAAGCGAAACTGAATATCTATAGTTGATATATGACTGAAACGTGCATATATATTTTTTTTGCAAGCGTTTACGCTTTCAGAGAAATGTACAATTATGGCATTCGCCGATTTTTTTCCCGTTCTAGCCTTATCGTCATCATAAATCTTCAAGTAACAATTCCATAAAGCGCCTAGCATGTATATATGCTAGAGATACCTAGGCCCCGCTTAATGAGCTAAAACACTATAAAAAAGAGACAAAATCAAGCGTCAAAGTGATCGATTTCACGAAAATTGAAATATATATTTATTCGAGAAGACGTCGGCATGAAAACCACTATGTGGGTATTTAAAGGCATTATTAGTCCCAGTGTGGTTCGCAATACACTAGTGCATCTTTATATGCATGTGGTGACAGTTCTCAAAGAGTCAAAAATGATTGACCACAGATTAATTTTTATAAACTCATTTGCTCAAAGTCCATTATTTATGTTTGTGCTATATGTGTTGGTGCTGTTCCAAGAAACTCATTACAATGTATACGTGTTTAAGTGTATATTATAAGTGTATATTAGTATGTGATTATGTTTGTTTGTGAATTCTACATGATAAAATACGGTTTTTTGAATGCTATTTGATAGCTTTGTAGTACCCTAATTGACTTTTTTCATTAATTTGCAGACATGAATGATATGATGTCTGAAGATGAAAGCGGACCGGAAGATCCGCCGTCAAGTCCAGCTAATGATTGTAAAAAATCGTCCTCATTAATATCGGCATCAGGTAACTTACGTAAGACAGTTTATTTCTTCATGAACTACGTCAAATTGCATTTATCCATAGTTTGACTCTTTGCAGCTAGCACGATAAATGCCTGTGCAGTATACTCTTTCTGGCTTCGCGCACTAGACTGCTCTTTAAAGCGTAGTACATTTGACGATTCGATTTATACGGGCACGCGGATTGCAGATCAGCTTGAGGTAGCTCGCTGTGCACTACCGTTTATTTATTTATTTTATCTTAGGCTCGGGTGGAAATGGTGCCGGAAATAAGAAGAAACTAACCGTATCGGACAAATCGTCGGGTGGTTCGGGACAAACACCATCTGCTGGCTCCGGCGGTGGAAGTTCGTCGAACGGAAGTTCCAATTCAGGTGGTGGAGGGAAGCCTCGCCGTGCACGAACTGCATTCACGTATGAGCAGCTCGTAGCTCTCGAGAATAAGTTTAAGACAACTAGGTTAGTGTTGGCAAAACTAATGGCTCGTTATACCTTAGTTTACCCGAATTAAGAAAATTTGATAGCTCTCAGGTTATTACACTACTCGAAAATTTTAAGGACGCTATTTGTTACCAGAAGCACTCAAGAGAATCAATCATGTTTATTCGTTCATCTGTCGGATTAGCAAGTGGTGCACACGTAACTCTGTGAGGCTTCCATCGGTCAATGAACTGGATCACTAATTTGATCTTGAGATGTATTACGTCGCACTTTGAATCATTCTTAATAATTGCCTTTGAAGTAGGAAAACTGTTACCACTCTTGTTATCTTGCGCGAAGAATTCTTAAAAAGCCTGGTGATTTTTCCTGCGGGTTGTGTGTGAACTTGAATAAACTTCGGTTCATATTTCCGCAGGACCTGGGCATAAATATTATTAATCGAAGAAATTATAACAATGTATAGTGTTCCCAAAATGGATGTTACATCCTTTCGGAATAATAAAAAATATTGTAATACATACCTGCTTTGTAAAAGTAGAAAAAAGCGTTTAACTAATTTGAACTATATTACCGAAAACTTACTTGATGTAAATTTTGTTCTAGACATCTTTCGGATAGTCATTGACTTCAATTACGCTACAATAGGCTTAAAATTTATGCAACGCCTACTGGTAGGACATCGATACAATCTTAGAAATCTTATAAATCTTAGAAGTATTCTTGTATCCCTATATATTGAAAAAAGAGTTGGACGTAACTTCATATTGTATTATGTCTTAAAGAGCTATTGTCAATTCGATTGGCTTTGGATATTCTCATCGTGAAATTTTGCTGCTTTTTTTGGCAAACGTCAAAGAGACTCAAGTTTACTAACAGAACTGTAATTTTACAACGCCTAAACTATCGTGAGCATTTATAAAAAAATATTATACAATAAGCAGGAAGTTAGTCGCACAAGCAAATTTTGACACATAAAGTAGAATACATTATTATTACGTCGTCGACTGCCATCCAAGACAGAAATTCAAGCACTACCGGAAAAAGTAGCAAAATGACAACTTAAATTACACACAATGGCTTGACGGCCCTCTAGTGAGCTGTTTGCAAACACAATTGGAATCTTGGATTGATTTTTACGACATACCTTACCAATACACCTCCAGCATTCAAAAGAATTTGCTTGGGGTTTCCTCTAGATATGCGATAATTGTGTTGAGCTTTGGCTTCCTTAGACCAAATATGTCGGTAGCATCAATAAAGCTCGTTGACATCTTCCTCAGGTGTTTGAGATTGCGAAGAAATAGAACTAATCAAATCGAAGTACAAAGGTTATAACTGACGCATCGTAAAAGAATTTCTCATTCTCAGCATCAAAGAAATCAGTAAAGGCACCGAGGGCCGACTCGACGTTCTCTGCATGGTAGACTTAAAGCCAATTCGCCTTTTGAGGTCGATTTTGAAATCTCGAGATACCCTTTTCACCGCGCCGTTTCCAACCAATGCATTTACTGGGATCAGAGAAGAAACTAATGCCCTACTAGTGATTATAACGACACCGCCCGCTGTCCGGCTATACCGGACAGTAATCTACGATAGAGTCCCCTTGCACACAGTTGGTACAATATCCAAGAATTCGTCGCAGTTTTACGGCGCAATAATCTGTATTAGTATCAGGGGCAGGGTTAATATCCTCTATCAACTCACCAAAGCTTTTCGAAGCAACGTATGCGAAATATTTTTCACTATTAGTTTTACCTAATATATGTACTGCAATTTATATTAGCAGTTATTAATTTATAATAACTTTGAATAGAAGAAATTTGTATAGTAAGTTCGCCTTAAGCAGGAGGACATCAAACGAGATCAACATTGAAGTAGATGGACTCAAGTCAGTTCAGCCTCTTGTTGGAATACCTGCTATACACTAACTTTAATGAGAGAAATTTAAGTTAGAATTAAATAAAGAGCTTTTCAAGACGATAGACTTGACCGGTCTCAGGGATAAATATTTAGGTGAAATGAAGTTCAGTGAAAAAAACTTAAGCGTAATCTGTATCAAGAAGACTATGCAGTAAACAAGGAAAAACGGCTTATAAATGATAGACAGCGAATTTATTTGTGTTGTTAAAATAAGCAGTAATAATTAGCCTAAGCAACCCGTGAATTCATTCCGCCTTTCTAGAGACAATTCTTACATTCTCTAAATGTACGTAGCCTATATAATGTCTGAAGCAACAAAGCACCGAGAATGAAAAAATATAGCCTTAGACGATGTCTAATCTAGGCGTGGCAAGCAACTTAGTTCAATATCAAGTTGTGCGCATAGCAAAAAAACCTTGCTGGTCATTCTAAAGGATAGAATAGTTGAAATAATGCTTGACAAATAAAACTAAGCCAATTGTACTATGAAAACTATTTTTCCAGGTACCTATCAGTGTGTGAACGCCTCAATCTTGCGCTATCGCTACGATTAACTGAAACACAAGTGAAAATTTGGTTTCAAAATCGCCGCACTAAATGGAAAAAACAAAATCCGGGTATGGACGCTAATTCTCCTACCACAGCACCGCCGCCTCCCGCGTCTCTGGTCTCATCAGGCAATACGAGCGTTCACGGGCTAACAAGCACAGCATTGGCTAATGGTCTTTCAGCCGGTCTGCCACCTTCGCCTTTAGGGGCGCAAGGCGGTCTTCCACTCTCATCAAGTGGTACGCAATTAGCCGCAGCAGCATTGCTCTACGGCTCTCAGCTGCCCTACCTGTCAGCAACCGGAGGTATTAGCGGTATGGGTGGTGGTCACTGTGGCAGCCCGTCGTCATCTGTTTACTTTGGCGCTACCACTAGCGCTGCTAGCTCTGGAGGTGGCGTAACAACAACGACAGCTTTCTCCCCACCGTACTTTCTTTCAACGACACCAGGTTCGCCACCTTCTACAACCCCTACTACTTAGTACTGACAGACTTGTTAAAAGTCACTGAATATATATATATATATATATAATGTAGGGTGCCATGAGAGTTGCCATATCACTGAGAGTGCGTAGCATGTATATATATATATATATATATGACTATTATATAATACCAACAATAAGACGGGTGACTTTCATAACGTTTCTTAGATGTCGTCATTACATTGTGGTACATTCTGACTTCTCGCAATTCTCACCCCTGTAAGATCTTTCTGAAGTGTTCAGTGGCCGAGCAGTAGCTGAACGATTTTTAACAAGTCAAACCCAGCTAATACTTCTGTCCCCTTATTCAATCGATTCGGGCCATGGGTCATCAATGACGAATGTTGAACATTTCAGTTCTTGAAATTTAACTTCATTATATTATTATAGTTTATTTTAGAATGTAGGCAACAGAGAATGCGGGGCTTATTGAGGTGTCGAATTCATTTTTCTCAAAGAGATCAGATGAGTGCACCGCCTAAATTAGTAAATTCAAACACCAAGCCCCCTCGTCGAGTTTGCGCCCTAAGGCAGCGTGCTAAAATGACGATGCATTTAGCATTACTAAAACACCTAAACGAGACAAACCTACTGGACGGCCAAAACACTTTGTATAAATTAGGGTATAAATTATAGAGAGCAACACTCCGGGGTCAGGGACTGCAGGTAATGTACATACTGTTTGTTAATTCATTGTCTAAAAGATAAATAAGGCACAACACAAATAGAGCTCACGGTAATGAAAGCTCCAGATGCATTTGATGAATGAAGTACATTTAATTGAAAGTAACTTATAACGGATGATTGTTAAAGAAGCAATTACTGTTTTTTCCATCTTCAGACCATATCGAAGTGCTAGCCTGCCTAGATGCACACTAAAAAATATGCGGTGGAATGCTTTTTTGAATAGGCTAAGCAAATAAACGATCCTTACCAGATATCTTTAGGTACTTCTATGCATAGTATCCGACAAATTTTAAGTGAACTGTCGTGTAAAAAATAAGGTAAATTTTTGTAACTTTATCATTGAAAGAACACACATTTCTTATAATTCTTTTCTGAGAGCTGAAGCACAAAATTAGCCGAATAGACTCGATAGTCCTTTCAAATATTTAAGTCATATTGACGTTTTATTTTAGCTCTATGATTTTTTTGTATTTCTTTTGAAAAAGAGACTGTAATTAGCGACTGCAAAGAACAGCACCCATTATATGAAAATCGACGCTCTAAAGATTGTGAATGTATGCAATCTGATACAAGAGGTGGAAAGATGATGTCACATGCTTATATTCTCAGTGCCGTTTTTTATATTCTAGCCCAGGCGAATATACCATATTGGGGCATGGGTTTAATCTATAGTCGTCGATTGTGACCGTTGGTGGGACAAAAATTAAACAAAGAGGTTGTCTGTGGCCCAGAAAAGCAACCTGAACATCAGGCCAGGCTTTTTCAAATTGAGAGGATAGATATATTATCAACCTATACCAAATAAAAGATCAACAAAATTAAAGCTGCAATATTATATGGATTAGAGGTTCTTAAACACCATTTATGGGTTCAGCTTTCCCCATAGTCGCAATATATGAGAACTGGTATGTTCAGAAACGGATTGAGGGCTGACAATGAGGTTTGTTCATTGTGTGTTTCGAAGAACAACCAGACACTTAACTCTCAAAATATTGCAATATATACATTTACGTACAAAGATTAAGTGGCATTCGCAGGCCACTAGGCTTAGGTGAATGAATAGTATACGGGGCCAGCGTAGTGTACATAATAAACATTATGTAAAACTTAACCGTCGCTACAACAGTCTACAATAATTACAAGAAAAGAGCAAGATAAAATTCCATTTTTTTTGGTATGATGGTGGTAAAGTTGGTATATGTGACGATTCATATACCACACACACACACTTAACGGGTTAATATCATCGAATATCGAATGTACGTGGAAAACGGTGGTGAATGTATGTGCTATGTCTCAAACGATGCAAAATGGGAGCTAAGATTAGCGATGATAATAGGTATTGTAATGATAAAAAATATAAATACTAATAATAATAACAAAAATAATAATAATAATAATAATAATAATAATAATAATAATAATAATAATAATAATAATAATAATAAACTATTTCAATACAGTATGAATTAAGAAATGTTATATTTACTCACTTTAAATTAAACGTTTGGCTAATATATTTACATATCCATAAAGTTAAAGTAGGAATAACTTTTAATTTGGGACGAAGAAAATTCAAAGTTCTATCCACTAAAACTCGCAAAACCCTTTTGTTAAGGAGTGAGTTTTGTTCTTGCTTCTAGATCAATCTTACCCTGTGGTCATGTATTTTACCTAACGATTTATTGCTTCACGGCCAGGATCCTTAAAATAGGTTATTAGGGCAACATAAGCCATGGTACTTATATTACACAAATCGGTCTTTATGTCTACATTTCCTCTAGTGAACGGAGACGTTGCTTATCTATTCAATGTGGTTTTGTATTTAAAGCAACCAGCTTATGATTACCTTAGAATGGATCTTTCGGTTAACCACAATATACACTTTTCAAGAACTAAAGTATCCTTAACTTAAGAGCATACTAATTATAAACTTTAAGCAGGATTACTTATTATTTCCAATCCGCAAATAAGCTCATCTTAGTGGTTGTTAGGTGGAAGTATATTGTTTGTAAAAGTAATAGACTCATTCCTTCTGAAAGCTGCTAAAAACGGTAATGCTCGATTGATCATCAGATGGTTTTACACTATACGAAAGCAGATACATAAGCTGTTTACATAAATATTGGAGATATCTTTAAAGATCTATTACTAAATAATGATTATATAATAGTATTCAGTACCTCACTGTTCTTACAAACAAGCTTATTTGTTTTGTTTGTGATACCCCCTTATGTTGAATTCAATCACTATATTGTAGTATTGGGCCGGCAAAAGTTCGGTTGATTGTTGTGTGTCCATAAAAATTCTTGCCAAAAATTTCTTGCTGGTGTTTTGTATTCTAAACAAATGAAGTTTGAAACGCCAACAAAAAAACCACATAAATGCTGAATACAAAGTGTAGCCGTATACAGTATAAAGTATAAAGTCGAGTATAAATACCACACGTACTTTTAGTTTCTGAATCAGTTGCCCACACAGCGACGAACACTGACAGTTTGTCAAAATGCATAAGTTTAAATTTGTGCTAAGAAAGAAGCTTCAGTAGAAAGTAAGGCGAAAGAAATGTATTCTACTATTTTGAAACATTCACACAACAGTTGCGTTGAGACTTTTTATTTTCGGAATACAACATCGGAACCAACAACATCTTGTTTGGAATATAACTGTTTCAGTGGGATATTTCTTTTCTCTTGTTGTCATTGAAAACCATCTCTTTTATTAAAAACCCCATTTGTGGTATTTTGAAAATGCGTTAACAATCTCTCTGCTTATGTAAGGTCCAAGTTGTTTCACCCTGCGTTCTTTTGTTTCTATGTAGCATTTCGAATATATACATTCTATCGGATCATTTCATTAAAGTCCAGTCGGTTATATCATTTTTATTTCCATCTTGACACTATTATTTCATTGCTGCGTCAACAACTATTCGAGACGTCTAACACTAAATTAAACCCGTATCCAGGTCTTCGCAACTTTAGTGACGGTGATTCCTATTAGCTGACAGCAATTTTTTGTCCTCGCCCAATTGGCTGACAAACTCTAAACATCTAATTTTATACTGATTTCATTGCACTACAATTGTTTTTTGCATGAATAGCAACGGCAGTTCGATCCACAAGAGACCGCCGTCAGGTTTGACGATTCGATTCAAAGGTCAGCAATTCCTGCACACAGATGGCGGATGAAACTTGATCAAAGGCATCTAGTTACGAGTGCTCTGCTCGATCTGCATCATCATCCAGTTCTTCGCTTCACTGAGAGATCCAACAAAATCGTTTTAATTTCAGCTTCGTCCCTGTTTGTGTAATCGCATTTATATTTAATAAGGCCTTATCCCATTTTTAAGCTAATTTGACTTTTTGGCCTTCACATACAGCTGACGTACACCTCTACTACTACCAATGCTGCTCTTACTGCTTTACCCTGAAAGGAAACGCCGTTTCGAGGAAAAGTCATGAGCTTAAAAGGTGCACTTTTGTTGGGACGACTAAGAAGGAGTTGAACACTATGCGTAGAATGATAAAAATTTCTTCCGACAAGGCGGACTGTAATTAATGAAAGCTACAAATAAATGTAGTATTATAAATGCAATGTAAAACAAGTTTTTATTTACAACTCAAAATAGAAGAAACGCCCGGAAACTGAAATTGAGAAGAAAAGTCAGACATCAGTTGAATTTTTCGTTGATAGTGATACAACACATTATTAAGGGTTTAATCTCGCTGAATCTTTGAATTTCGGAAGTAGGTATTACATCATGTAGAATTCTATGAGTCTTCGTTATTTCTAAGTTGTCAATTCAATAACAATGTTAGTTAAATTAAATAAAATGATCAAGTAGTACATAAAAAACTTTTCTGTAAAAATTGGGTTAAGAGAGTTTCTAAACGAGTAGCGAATACGCTGTTGGACGTATGGTCATTGAGGCCGTGAGGCTGGCTTTATATATATATTATATCCTTTGGTAAAACACAATAATAAGCCTTACACCGGCTAGTCCTGCATTTGTCATCACTTTGTTTTAAATGCAGGGCATTTAAAACTGCATGCCATAATATAAAGCCTTCTTTTGTGCTTTCTGTTCTTCATTCGATTAATGGGAAAGAAATCTTTTATTTCGCTCTTTAGTTACCGTTGCAGCGATTACTATCTGGTTTACTTCTTTACAACCTTGTCTTACTGTTCCTGCCTTGGTTCCGGTAGCGAAGGGACAGACAGTGGGGACACAGGATTCCCTGAGAGGAGTACGAGCCGTGAATTCGTCTTCAATCTTTGCCGCCGCTTCACTCTTTCTCCTTTTTGCCGGTCTGGAGTTCGTTGCAGCAGAGTCGGACGCAACCCCACTTGTCTTTCTTTAGGGTTGCCAAGGGCAATTGAGGTGGCTGATACTCCAGCGGTGTGAGCATCAGACACAACGAGTGTAGCGCTAGCCGGTATAGCTGTATCAGTATCTTTGTCGTATCTTGATGATATGAACGAAGGCAGTGCTTCCAATTGCGGTCGGCAACGCTTGGTGACTGACGCTTCGTGCCGGGCACTGTGGAGGCGGTAATGTTACTACACTGCTGTTACTCTACCCGAGGCTACTCCTGCTGGCGAGGGTCTAGGGTGTGGGGCCTCATCTCTCTCGCTTCTTTCCTAATTGGTCGTTTCACGGCTGGCTGCCCGCTGATTGGTCGGCACGAGCGCGTGACGTCATAGTAGCAGGAAAGCAAGTATACCTTTGGACCTGACCCTAGGCACAACACGCTTCGACAGAACACCCAAGAACTCAACAGCAGCAATTTCTAATTGAGATATAAGTGTAGACCGAGCGAACAAGCTTATAGGGAGAAGTGAGGGCAAGAGAAAGAATGCTATAACTATTAAACTCGCAAAGTAACAAAAATTCCAGGCTCAAAAACGTAAAAAAAAGTCATTTGTACATTTTCTGCCGTATTGTTCAAATAAATCATTGCAAAGATAAATGGGACCAATTTTTCTTCAAAATTTATTCTTGGCACTATTGAAATGCTTCAGTAATGTATGCATGTTCTTTACTTTGCTTCAAAATATAACATTAGCGCTTTGGCCTTAATACCTTTAGAAGATTTTTTTCGAATTTTAGATGCAGATATTATATTAATTATAATCTCAGCCACTGTCTTGCTCCACCCCACCCATTTGACATCTCTGTATCCATACTGTACGATACTAAGCTTTCATCTGTTTCTTCAGGGGCTGAATTTTTTCACAAGAAACTGTTCCTATGCGACTGTGACAAATGAAGTTAAAACCAGCCTAAATTATTAGACTCTATGGAAATTGTCTACGAACCGAATATTAGGCGAGTGATAATCATTGTACAATCTACGCCAAGCGCCAACGTTTTTACTTGACTATCTTAGCCACGGTCGCGACATCAATACAAAAGCTCCTATTCCGATGCAAACAAACCAATTGAGCGTAACTATCGTTGTGCGATTGATTTAAAGCACTTCATGTGAATCAATACTTCAGGAACCCTAAAACTACAAAACACGCTAATCTTCAGCTAATATCTATTGTTACGTGATATAGATAGAAGCACTGCGTACAAAACACGTATGAGTATTTAAACCTTTATTGTTGGAGTTGCAAGTTACATTATCCGACATTAATACCACGTATCATAGCATAATCACAAATGAAGCTACTTTAGTAGGTAAATTAATTTACATCATGCATATTTATTCATGACCTTTGTAAAAATAGATCGTGCGGCATCGTAGATTTGAACAATCAGAATGGCTCCGTTTAAGGATCGCAGCAAGCACTCAACTATTGACTGAACCATCGTACAGGCGAACTGCGCTTTGGACTTGTTTCTCCGTGTTGCTATTTTAAGAATATCAGAAAACATGGTTCGCTGCAGGAAATTGTACTCAACTAAGGCAAGACACAAGATCAGTGAAGATTCAATACAGTCTTATCAGTGCAAAAAAATTGAGAATGCAGGTAATCACGCTGCCGCGTTACTTGTGGGTTACGTCTTCTTTTCTCTATAGTACACAAAGGGAGTTTTTTCCCTATTAGCAACAACACACCAGCCTCAATACTCAATCCCTAATCAGTTCTAAAAACCGGTATAAACCACCATTTGAAAAGCCAGCATCTTGTTCCTACCACGAATGTAACGTTAAGATTCATCAGGCTGACGTGAAAATGCAACAATGAAGTGCTTCCTTTTTTAAAATACATTATATATTTTTATAGGAGCATTTCTATTCATGGCGGCTATGCTGGTGTTTGGTGTATCAAGCTGTTTTTGAAAAACTTCTTCTTCGGTAGTTGACGTTTTGCTGTTCTAGCACCGCCGAAATTGAATGCTATTACCATTGAAACACTTCAGAGACCAGCTCACACAACAGCGGCATGTATTATCGTACTTTTGTTTATGTTGCTTCTACTACCTTCGCGAATTTCTTTGTAAGACCGTAACGTTATTATCACTATTACAGTGTGTACCTGTGCTAAGAGCTTTCGAGCCTTTTTGTTGCATCAGCTCCAGCTATATAGAACGTTCTACTGTTACAGATTTTTGATAATAATATTATTTAAGTCGATTAGAGTCACTTTGTTGTTGTCTAATATAGATATTTCAGAACCAATAGGGTCAAACATCAAGTGCTTTGGTAGAAAAAGTGCATATCGTGCCATAGAACTTACTGCCGTTAATCAAACTAGTGAGGTTGGAAAAAGTGCGATGGTACTGGTAGATAAACGAGCTCCACCAGTTGTACACTTGTGAGAGTATTCGGTACCAAAAGCTAACCTGCCACCAACCTGCAGAACGCACATACGTGTTACGAAAAGAGATGTGCATATCCTGTATTAAATGTCGTTTCGCATCCTTTTGATATTAATAAGACAATTGTTTGTCGAAATATTTTACTTCTTCATTATAAGAGTGAAGTAGCTATTCGTTCGAAACATAAGCTCCACACAAAAGTGGTACAAAAATAATAAAGTAAAAAATCTCGTGTAAGACAAATTTGTAAGCGGCATCCTTTTCTCAAACCCTAGGTCGTTGACGTCGGTTTCAGAAAAAAATTTATACCAACAAAATAACAAGCCCCTAAAAACAATTGTTTTTTTGTTACAAATGTCATTTTCTTAATGAATTTTTAATCAATATAACAAACTTATATTCTTAATGAAAACCGTGTACTCCATATTTATAATAATAACAAATTATCTCAATGAGAATTGTTTTTATGATTTTTGAAAGATACCCCTAACCTATCCGATATAGCCCTTTTGAAGCTTAGCGCACCTGTCCAGTTGTCTTTCAGCTCATATACATCTTTAGAGTAGAAGGAAAAGTCTTGGAATTCAAATGCGCATTTATGGCTAATATCATATCGCTATTGGTCACACCAACGTGTGAGGTTTCTCTGAACAAAAAGTTATCGCTAGGGATTACATCTGGAAAATACATGTGTGTTCGATAATTTTGAACCGCAGATGTAACCGAGTACGGTGACGTGTGGACGATGTTTTTAGTGTTAAAACATATAACTTCTTCTTTTTTGAGCCGGTACGCTTATTGGCAATTGCGTTACTAATTCATTTAAGAGCGAATGCAAATTGTCATTCATTTGCCGTTCCACCGATATCCGTATAATCAACGGGAACATTTCCATGTATCTTTTGTCCCTGTCATCGACCGGGTCGGCCGAAGTCGCAATGATGAAAGCTGTACCTTTCGTTGCCAGAGAATCAGGCCGATTTTTGTCGGCTCTTGTCTAAGCTCGAGTAATTTTTCAGGGGTGTAGCGATAAATCCATGTTTCACCGATCATAGTTTGCATCAATAGTCTATTGGATTTTAGTTAAAATGATTAAAATACTGGTTTAAAAGCAAAACACATTTCTGTTTTGGGACGAAGGGCAGCATTAGCAACATCTAGCTTGCATATTTTTTCAATTGTGTTGAAAATTTAGAAATGTGGAAGACGTTAAATCATCGAGATCTAAAAAATTTACGCATTTCTAGTTAGCAGAAGGCAAACACCAAACATGATGAGAATATTTTCCTGCGAGGCCACAATTTACAGATGTCCCCAACAATGGTTTAACAATAACGCTGGTACGGCCCTCTTGTAACTCTTTCTTCTGTACTGTTTTTCTTCTGTATTGAATAAAAAAGGTATATTATTAATGGCGAAGAGCTGCCACTCTCTGTCCAATCAAATTTTCTAGGTCCTTTCTTAAAGACAGCAGTGTGTTATTAAGATGCAAGTCTGCTTTCGGTCCATTTTTGGAGGTTTGGGAAAGGCCTGATGTCACTGCGTTACTGCTGGCAAGCAATAACTAATGTGAGACTCAACCAGCTACGTTGAACTAGTTATATCCAACTATAACGAGGTATGTCCGGGCAGGAAATCAATGCCTGTTTACTTTAGTTCCATTGTTTGTATAGGTACGCCAAGAATTTGAGGACCTGGCCGTCCCTTCCTGCTTCCGTCGATACCTTTTCTTAACAAATTTCCCCTCCCTTCTTCGTCTGTATTCCGCCTGTTGTTCAAACCTTTCGGTTTCCTTAAAGAAATTTCCTTCTGAGTTTTTCTTTTTCTATTCTGAGACCGACTAGGTGTCCTACCAGCTTGTTATTTTGATCTACGTCCTTGGGACGTTCATTATGTAATCCACTGTTTTCCTAATACTTTTCTTTCGAATTCTTTTCGAACATCTCTCTGACCTTCTACCCCTTACCTTTTTGGTGCTTTGTAGTGTAAGACTGTATGCTCTACGTGGTTTTCTTCTCCGTTGTCACAGAAAGCACATATGTCTGTCTGCGCTTTCCCTTCAAACCGCACACGCTCAACACAGTGTATAACCGGACATCACTGAGGCTGCTTCATACGAAGCCCTTCTCCCTTTGATTGAAGTCAAGCCATGCCCAAAGATCAGTTATCAGGCTTATTTTAGTCTCCCTTGGCCGCCTCCTTAGATCTTGCTATAGTCCGTTTCTTCTGCCAAGCATCGATGATAGCATTTTTCGCCATGGTCAGGTTCAAGTCCTTGTCCAGGAATCCAAATCTCTTTTTCCCGCTAACAGGTGTCACGGCGGCGTCTCGGCCAGGACCAAAAGGCTTCGATCGACAGTTCCAGTATCGAGGACAACCCCCCGTGCCTCGTCTTTATCTTAATGTATGTCGAGTGGCCCACTATTATAAACTAGCTCCTTTAATCAGCTTCCGGTCTGTTAGGCCCAGTCTTGTCCGGTGCAGTTTGAAAGTGGTTGCGAGCCAGTTCCAATCCTGCCCAAGGCTCCATTGAAAGCTATCTTGGATACAACCAATGTCATCATCGACGTACGCCAGCATCTACATATCCTTGGAGAGATCTTCCGTCTGTAACATCCCGCCTTAGGCTAAATTCTGGACCAAGAATTTTATAACCGAGTTCTTTGGAGCTTCAGCGGTAGTTGAACCTCTGCTTTCCGGCAGCATATCTCCGATCCACCAAATAACAAGACAATCAGGTGGAGGTATGGTAATATTGGTCTATTTTGATGCACGATCTAACCGAATTGTACCCACGAATCTATCGAACACGAACCACAGGACTAATTACTGGGAGACATTAGGTAGAAAATGTTTGTCTTTGATTCCTCCTTTCACACCTACATGCAGTGTTGTATAGTTTTTAAAATATTTGTATTCTAAAAACATCCAAAAAGTTTATACAGCAGTTACCATGGAAGCTTACGCCCGGGAGTGGAGAAAATAGCCACCAGCAAGCACTTTCGGAAACACTAAAAAGCCAGTACAGTACTGTGCGAAGCATAATATCAGCCAGAAACTATGGAACATGTGAGTGCTGAATGTACCACTTTTTCTTACATCAAACCGCTAGAACTTTAACCGCTGCGACTGAAAACACGACGCCGTCGTTTGCGAGATTTTATAGGATTATGTGAATTCGGAAGTAAGAGACCCACAGCACCTATAGAAATGATTCCAATGTCCCGATAATTTCTCTAGCGGGCTTAGAACTAAATTTGTGCACATAAGTATACAGGAGTCAGAACAGTAAATTTTTTAATATGCGAGTAGTATGCAGGCAGGCCTTTGAGTGACAGTGCAGTGGTAATATGGAATGCGAGTACCTTTAGTAGTTCAACTTGTCTTTAGATAAACAATAATATAGAGGCGTAACTTTTAAATTGAAATGTCTGACAACTGTAGGGAAAAACATCTTTTTGTCATCTTCATGACGCCCTAAACCTCTATGAATTAATTACAATAATTTAACAATATTCTATATCGAATAATTAAATATAAACGCTGATGATTCATTTCTTTCGAGAGTTCTGTACCAACTACTGAATATTTCTACTATGAGGGCGCCAACGTTGTCATATTATGGTTTCAAGAGATAGACCAAAAGATCATCGGAAGCAGAAGTAGACGAAAAGCGAGACGAGGCCAGAGAGAGTAAGCGAGCGCTATTTATGTCCCCAATCACGTCAAGCCCCATGGCTCGGTGCATTCGCGTGCGTTTTACGGTCGAAAGAGGCACGCAAGTACACAGATTCAATTTTCGCCGTTGACATATATGGAGTCCTACGAAAAAGTGCTACCGGGAGACGTTAAATGTTGGCTGAAGGTTAGCCTGGAACAGTATTTCAACATACTAACAGTCTTACAAAATTGTAGCCCCTGGCCAGGAGGTTTCTCCTAGGTGTTTAGATCTCTGGAGTTTTTATTTTCTTCACTATCTAAGCTTGAAGTATACAGTTTGCATAGTATGCGTTTAATATATATATATATATGTACATATATATATATATATATATATATATATATAT
>MNPL01002639.1:10245-26946 GCA_002081605.1 Tropilaelaps mercedesae
TCAAGAAGAATCGAGTTTAACCACCTCAATCGATAGTTACAGAATTAAAACTATTAGTTTTCCTTATTTTGTTGCTTCAGTCTCTTCACAGATGGCCATTGACACAAGCCTGCGCTGTCGTCGACTACTATGGCCGATGCTAACGGCGCCTTTTGACTTCCTCGATCGCATGTTTTTCCTTTGGCTTCGCCAAGTGCAGTCATGTATCTACAATGTCATTATGTTTCATTATGTGTATATAATAGTGTATTGTGGTCATATGTGAGATAATTGTAATGAACCTATATGTTATTTCCTGTTAGGTGGCTCAATGACAAGCATACGTTAGAAACGTGTACTGTAACACTTTTTATCGCCACATCATCATCACCACACTGCTATTATTGGTTATTACGGATAGCCATGACGTCATCATTCACGACGACACATGTTGACATTGTCGCTGTGTGGCATGATGCCACAAATAGCAGTAATAGAAAAATAATAAATTATCTTTGCTTCTCCTTGAATAACTTAACGTACTATTGTATATTTCCATTCGATATATTATGCAGCATGTTTCCAATTGAAAAAAACCTGATTCGGCTCTGCGACTAGTATTTCACATTATTTCAATCTGTGATTCATTATTATAAGAAGAAAGACACGACGCTTTGAAATCGCTGCTTCTGATATTGATTGATCATGCGTGTTGTAGACTTCAATCGAGTCGAGAAATATGTGTTTCGGTAAACGTCAGCTACGTGTTTTTCTGTCTTGAAAGTGTTCCACACATCACTATGCTCAGCCACCGTTAGTGAGTGTGGTTTGTCCACATGATATTTCGCAAGAATATGTGGAAATCGGGAGGCAGACTTGCAGAACCAGAACGACGTTCCAGTGAGCCTTAGACAGTCACAGTGTCACCAAACCACCAAATAGAGTTACAGTAACTCTAAGAAATGCTTGTAAGTGTCAGAGGACGCAAACGCGACGCTACCTATTTTAAATTAAAAAAAATGCTGCTCGTCGTCAATAGCTGACCACCCAGCAGTTCTATTAAAAAATTTCTGATTGGGTCATGTTTCCCCCAACTGACAAATAGCTTTGAAAAGTAGCAGGTTTGCCAGCACTGAGGAATAAACATCGTAAGTACTAACATTTTCCGTGGTTAAAAATGTTCGAGTGTTACTAACTAGAATTGGCGTGGATGTAAAAATGATATAAAGTCCTGCGAACATATTCCAATAAGATTGTACCCTTCGAGACAAGATCGCCATTGTCGTTACTCCTACGTTGGGCAGGTAGGTAACTTGACGGAAAGGGCAAAGCTAATGAACACAGCTTTAGAGAACCCCCTATTTGGGCCTCGATCAACATTTTTGGTAGAAATAGCTATACGGATGTAGCCATATCATTGTCCGATACAACAAACTCTTATCGCATGTCGATTTCGTTTCTTGCCGCACTGTGTTCATACACGTTCCGCCCAACGTATAGAAGAGAGAGCATAACGTACTAAGTATGAACTCCACCTTTTTGCGGAACATTGACCACAAGCGAACTGAGCAGTCAAGTGGGGTTTGCCATTGTTCTAAGCTAATAGCATTCGTTATGGGGAAGGAATGGACGCACAGTTATTTTTCACGGGAAATTGATTGGACCGAAGCAGCGAAAAACCTATTCACTACTGGCAGTGGCATTAGTGGCGCTGACACTCTACAATCGTTCCGAAACACGCCCAGGCGGTCCATGGGACTCATATACCTTCTTAGCGTAGGCGAACCGATGTTGAGACATTGACATATACTTTGAGGGCGGCTGGCGGTCAAGCTTTAAAAGGGGCGTCATTCACAAATGCATCCCTTTCCACCATAATAAAAATGTTTCTTTTCCTTAACTTGCACTGCTGGTCGATCGATCGGCCGTATCCGTACGGTGACAGCAAATTACTTAAATCTGTTATGCGTATCTGGGGCATGTTGAGGTTGTTGGTCAATCGCAGTTGCCTATTTTACAAACTGCTTAGCCACAAAACCAACTGGATGCCTACACGAGAATCTGGGCTCTATTCTCCTGAGCTTATTTTGCCACATCATCTCAACCTTACCGAAGAATCCTTCTTTGAGCGTGTGTCGTCAGGGGTTAGTATTATGTAACAACGGAGTCATCATTTGGAGACTAGGATACCCGAGGTCTTTCTACCGTCATGCAAAAGAACAAGTCACTTAAATGTGTTTCTATGTAGATGGCCACACGTTTACATCGCCAGGCCAGTCTCCGGCAGTTTTAACTTCGATCTCAGACTATGAGACAGTTATGAGAAAAAATCAGAAGTACTAACGTGTCCTTCGGGATTAGCTTGTTTTCTCCCTACAACAAAAGAGCTTATCAATATCCGTAAGACGTAAGCTACGGTTAGTAGATGGGTTACTTAATGCGAAAGAGCAATACACCCCGTGTTAGAGAATGCTCCTTTAGCTTGTTTAGGCATTTGGTACTAATGAAATATACGAGCTATTTATAAGCCGCAATTGCCATAATGCTAAGAGGATAGCGCTGTCAACTGCAGTGTACTCAAATCTGCATCACTGCCGTATGGGAAGTGATTTTTGCGATTTTCAATGATTTACTTATTGTAATAAACACCATGAGGTGAGAATAGACCTGCCAAGGCGCCAAGAGTAATCCTCGGTTTCGGCAATTGTGAAACAATCACATTACAGGTATTGCTGACATATAACGAAAACGCCACTTCTAACAATGGTGAACGACTCGCGTTTTCCAGTCGTTCTAAGCTGTCAGCCTTGCCACAACGGAGCACAACTTCAAATCATTCTCTTTATCTTATCCTTCGCCCTGCATCCCTCCCTCTCTTGTTTAGCCTTCGAAAAACGCTTCTACTTCACTCTTCAAAAGGACCCGGTCTGTTTGGTGGATCTGCCTTCGTTGCTTACAACGCGCCATCAATCACTCCTGAACCACTTTTCGAACCAGCATTTCCGTTCGGAAGAACTAACGGGACGAGCCACTTTTTCCCTGCTTGAACCGATCAAATTCGCCTTACAAGATGCGTGACGTCTGTAATACGATAAGAGGCTACGTCTGAACATCCTGCATACACCCTCAATCTCGGCTAGCTGAATGCCAAGAGGGCGACCGTCATATGTCCGTGCTCAAATCGTTCACCATCGCCATTACGGCTACACAGAATGGCCAAGCTGATCTCCTATGGATGATTCCCCACAACTCGCCTGTCCGCCTGATCCTGTCTCTGTTTGTGGCTGTGTGTGAATTTGTCCCTCGAGAGCGTTGTGCTGGTGCTGTTGTTGGACGAGAGGCCGTTTCTTGAGAGGTTTCATCATGCTTACCTCCTCCGCAGACGTGACGATCGCCGTCGGGGCCGCCGCTTCCTTCTTTGGTCTGCCCCGCTTCTTCGCTACGGACGCTGCACCGCCAACAATTGGCGACGCTGAACCCCCGTTCACTTTTCGAGGAGACGAGCTCATCGACGCCTGTGCCAGTAGGTCCTGCTGATGACTAGTGGCCGGTGCGTCTGCAACCGATGCCGGCCAACAACGTCGAACTTATTAACACACGCAGACACACACGCACACACATACACACACACGCATGCATGCCATTATCGAAGAAGAAGTGAGGGGTGACGACGCTTTTCGTTCTTAGGGTAGTGCTGCTCACATAGTAACGCTGCCCGCCAGGTTCTAAAAAGGAATTAACTAGCAGGTTGCTTGAAGAAATAGTGTACTAAACTCTATCCTACCTGGAATACCCTTTCGTGGACTTCCAGACGCTACCGACGCCTTCGGCGATTTTGTGCTATCCCTAACGGGGCTGCCTGTGTAGGTTTTCGCCGTCTCCTTAACAGGACTACCCTTAGAGGCGCGTGAAGGCCCACTGCTCTGCGCTACGCTCTGTACTTTGGGCATTGATTCTGGTAATGGAGCGGCGGGTGGTTTCGATATAGCGGGACTCTTACAGGCTAGTACTAGTGTTATGGGAGTCTTTAAAAGGTTAGCAGAACTCTTAGAAGCAACTGCGGGACTCTTGGTCGCCACGGCGCTACCCCTGAGCGCAGTGGTGGGATATCGTTGAGCGGGCGCCGCACTTTTACAAGCTACCACAAGACCCTTAGAAGCAACGGATGGACTTTTAAAGGCAACAACAGAACTCTTGGAAGCGATGACAGGACAGTTAAGAGTAGTAGAAACAGATTCAGGTGGGTTTTTCGAATCGAGTGCAAAGGTCTTGGCTGCGGTCGCAGGAATACTGAGCGCGGTAGAAGGAGAAGCAGTTGAGGCGCCTGGCGTACCTTGAGGGTTCTTGGGCGGCCGGCCTCTCCGCTTAGGTACAGGCACGCCGACGGCGGAGGGGGAGGTAAACGCCATCTTGGTAGAGGTCCTGCCGGCTGTGCTAGACAGCTGTTCACTTCTAGTTGCTGATGATGGCGCTGGCGAGGACGCAATGCTTGCTGCACCCTGTGGTGGAAAGACAACGTAGGTAAGACGTACTTATTCCAGTTTATCGACTGTGCTGAATTATTTCTGCGTCTGTTCGAAACATTCCCACCGTATCCACCAAAAGGAACGTACAAGACTCGCCATCAGTACGGTCATCAGTACGAATTGAATCGCTTCAAAGACGCTTGGACAGGATACGTCTGTCCTACCCTGCGTGACGAAAAAACGTACCTCATCTCAATCACAAGTTCAGTCTACCAGACGCTGTGCATCCGTCATACCTAAGGTCATACCTGTGAAATTCGCGGCCTTTTTGCAGCAATCGGTTCGCTAGGCTCATCGAGATCGCCATCCTCAGTTTCGCCCCGCTTCCTCCGCAAATTGCTCTTCCGTTTACCCTCGGGAAGGATGACCAGACTGCGCGGGTACATGTTAGCCACTTGCAGGGCGATCTCCTGGATCTGTTTTGGCTGTGGGACGCCCTTCGCCTTCATGATGTCCATCGTGATCTTGTCGATGAAGCGCTGACGCTGCTGGGCCGTTAACACGTCGCCGTTGGTTAGCGCCCGAACGATGTCCTTCGGCAGCGCTGTAATATCAAGCAAGAACGAGTTCGCGTCACCTCTCAACACAGCGACACACACACATGCACACGAACTTACCGTCAACGAGATCCCGAGCCTGTTCAATGAGGCTATCCTCCACGTCGACTCGGTCAGATTGGCCGATGTCGTCGCCGATAGATACAATATCGACAACCTGACTTTTGGCGCTCTTCGCGACCGTTGACGCCTCGTCGCGCTTGGCAACCTTGGCCAGCCGAGGAGTGTCCCTGTTAGCTTGCAGATGGCCGACGTGGGCTACTTTGGCCGGCGAGGCTTGAGACGCACCGGCCACGGGGGGCAACGCCGACCTCACACCGGCATCGACAAGGCTGCCCCTCCTGCTCACTTTAAAGTTCTTCGTCTTGGCGGTCGGCTCGCCCTGTGCCATCGCAGCCTGGCCCGTTTGCAGCCCCTAGAAATACGGTCATCCCGGTTAGCGCTACCAATAGCACACCGCGTATTCGAATCTAGACATACCTTTTACATTAAATTCCACTTTGCATTTTGAGTGATGCAACGAAGGGGCGATGGGGGTGATTTTTCTGTTGGCCCCGAGGGCAAGGGGTGTTGCGGCCTTCGGGGCATGCACAACCCCCAGCCACTTCTTCACGGGCAGCACTCGACCGTGAAATAGACCCTCCTCGTGAAGGTCGTAGTTGCCGTTGGCCGTGCGCTGCACCTTAAGGGTGTGCAAAGCCCTCGGTACCTTGGGGGGCAGTTTCGCCATCCGGATGGTGACGTCCACAGGAATAGCCGCTTCCTCGGGTGTGAGCACCGCCTCTTCTGCAAAACAAAAAAAAAAAACGCGTGCATAAGAAACACAGAGGTTAGGTGCGCTTCACTTGAAACAACAGCCCGCGCTTTGACTCAGCATTCACAGCTGCTGAGCGCGCTTCCAAGAGGATAAAGATGTTCTTTTTTTATATAAGGATATTAATGTTATAGACTTCATCTTTACCTAACAAGTGACCGTTTTATGATATGTCGAGGCGTATGTATAAACGCTACGAGAGAGCTTCCTGTTTTGAGCTCGGAGCAGTTTCTCGCATTACCCAGAGCCGTCTAGACACTTACACAATCGACAGTACAATGCTGGTTTTCCACCGCCAGGTTTACGGGCGACAAGTGGATCGCTTCAGCGTTTTTAGTATGTGTCTATCCTTGCACCGCTACGCTAAGCACGCATACGAGACCAATGAGTTCGTCCTCGTCCGGTTTGGACAGGGGGATGTGATATTAGTACCCGAAGATATCAATTATCTAACGTATAAGTGACGCTACTTGATTGATAATCTAATCATCATCACCACGATTAAGTAAACGTGCACCATCAAATGTTTTCTAAACATTTACAGAATACACCTCAGGCAAACGATTCAACCAGACCAGCACCATTCGCCGCAATCATCTCGGCATTAGCTGCTTGTTGATCTGCTATCGCTTATGATAGATGATCATCGAGCTATGGGTGTGACATTGAACCCCATAGAGGGTATACAACCAGGGGATCTAGCTCTGGGAGACGCCTAAACTGAGAAACGAGATGCTTCTCTGGCTCACCTTTGCTTATCTTGTCATCACAACAAGTTCACTGTTATTCAGACCAACCATCACCACGGCAGTTGCCTATTACGCCGTACGTACGTCGACCGACGAGGCCAACACTAGTAACTGCCTACTCAACACACAAACGACAATTTCAAATGATCGTGAACGAACACGAGTGAACTACACACCGTGCGGAACGAAGCCGCAACTTCTCACCGAAGCAGACTTTGTTCAATAGCAAATCAGGGCTGTCTCGTGTCGTCAAACGGGTGGGTCGGCCTCTGTCACTCGCTACCTAGCGTGATGTGCTTGCTGTAACACCTCTCCCGCAGTCAGTTCTACAGCATTCAGCCTAACCCGCCACCTAAAACACACCGGCCCCTCATGCGGCTGCTAGATGCACGCTGTAACGTCGTAAGAGCAGACGCCATTCGGCTACACAGCGCGGGACACTGACGGTGCCGCTACCAGCGCACAGCTGAGCTTGAGCTACGATTGTCGTCACTTGGTGACGGGACGGCCACACTCACTACAGCAGCAGACGCCACCCACAGAACTCACGAGCGGACCGACCGAACGAACGAATCAGAACGCCCGAATCGGAAAGTGCCGGATCCGCGACGAGTAGTAGGTGGTGGCAGCACAAGGCGACTGCGGGCCGCAAGCGTAACTTATAACACTGGCAAAAATCATATTCAACATGCGGTCGACTAATGTAGAAGTCCTACTCGAAACGGCAGCAGCAGACCGAAGAAATGCTGCGGACGATGTCATTTCTGGGTCAGGAACCCAATTGACCTCCAGTGTAAAAAGCCAAAGCGGTAACTTCCCACAACCGACGATAGATGGAGTACAACACTCGGGTCAATTGTCTCTTCGATGGTGGCCAGAAAAAATGCCAGTCATTGCTTAGAAAGCAAGCAGAGCTTAACATCTCAGCTTTATCTAATGGCAGTTCCTTTTTACGAATGACAGACAAGCCGCTTTTACGCGTTCCCTACAGTTAAAGTATGCATGCACTGAAATGATTGCTAGTAAAAGCTTTTCTCTCAGAGGATCACAATTAAACTACGCCTTCTTGACGACAATCTGGTGTTAAATAAGATAAGCTTGACTTTAAAAGTGTGAAAGAAGTGATATAGTATGTGTGGGACAAATGTCCACCTGGACTAGCGAAATATAATTTTTGTCAAAGTTCCGCGTATAACTTATGAGTATCAGAAAATCAATGAAGCCGTTCTCGAGGATTAGGATGTTGGCCCAACTACTTAATTGTCCAAAAGTAAAGTGGGTGTGGTTCGACCACGAGAGACATCTGATCTAACAGATGTCGATACTCCTTCGAACATGGTGGTGACATTTGACAACCGTCAGTACGGCACAGAGAATTCATTCTCAGGTGACGCGTACATTTCAGACCTGACTTTTGGTCAAGAAGCTTTATAGCTGTTTGAGCATTTATAACTTTATAATGAGTCGTAATGAGTCGAATTTAGTTGACACTTGGAATCTGTAACGCTATGACGTAAGGATTCTAAAATCGTCTGTCCTATTAGGCATTGATGCATAAAATAACTAAGCTGTGTTGATAACCTTATGTATGAATGCATACTTTGGGGAACATCGATCTCTAGGTTATCTCTACGCGTGCACACTGACTGGCTGTTTATTACTTACGAAGTCCTTTGGTCAGCACGACCTTACGAAGATCATCGCAGACCTTGTACATCTCCTTCAGTTTGGCCTTCATGCGTTGCATCTGACTGTTCTGTTCGGAGATAACTTTTTCCAATGCTTCGCGATTGACGGTAACCAATTCAGGCAAGCCTGTTTGTGGGTTGACTCGGTCGTAGCCATGCACGCGAAGCTTGCCATTGCCTAAAGAATGAATTCAATCAAATTAGCTTTTTTTAAGTCGTTGTAGTGATCTTTAAACGATTTCTAGCAATAGCAGTCCTAGCAAAACTACTCAACACCATCCGGTGCACATAAATGCGAAAGAATTGCATCTCATACTCAAGGCAAGCTCAAACATCTCTAGTCCACCCTAGGAAATTAGTAAGCGGCGTTCGCGGTAATGTCTCCGCATGTCTTCCTAATGTGGCGCCCAGCTCGCTTCATACGGACCCAGCCGATAGTAAAAGCATTGGCCAAAGACAAACTTAAAGTTCTATCCATTGGCCCGTAGTTAGTTGCTAGTTGATACGTTTTGTTGTCTGCAGCTGCTGGTATTGCGTGGTATTATAACGTTCACTCATTGCAATATGCAGACATTGTAATATACAGCAGACGTGCACGAAACAGGTGAAACAGCACAATACAAAAGAAAGGCAAAGATACGACTTAATAATTCACTTCGAACAGCTAAGTAGCTAAGGCGCTCGCATGCATTTTCGATTCTATTCGAACCCAGTTTAATTTTGTCGTTATAAGCAAGCGTGTAATCAAGGTAGGGACTGATTTCTCCCAATGCCACTACCTCCGTAATAGGTCTATGGTTTGTGGTACATCAGAAGCCGAATAGCGCATGCCACAACTAAAGCGGTACATCGTGCTTCGCACGCTGTTGAAGCGTAACTGTGCAATGTAACGAGTAAATACAGGTCTCTCAAGAAAAATTCAGCCTCAGCTAAAACACGCAGCTGCGACATTAAGGCTAATAGAGTCCGCCAACCGGAGATGAGCAAACATTGCACACGTACCAACGACGGTAAGGGTTTCTTTTTGGCCAAGGAGCGTCGCATCGGAGCCAACTTCCGCCTGGCTGCCAGCAACAACCGCGAGGTCTGTCTTATGCGCCTCTTTTCGGGTAGGTGCCCCACCAGTTCGTCGAGCCTTCTGGACTTTGCTTTCCTTCTGCTCATCAGTTTGGCCCGTCTCACCGGTCGGATCCATTACCGATTTTCGCTGCTCATACTTTCTCAGCTTGCTCTCGACAATCCGTTCGGCTTTTGCCCTGATGCCGGCTCCTAACTCTGATTTCGTTGCTTTACCCTTGCCCTCATCGGTCTCGACTTTCACGAGTCCTTCCAGCTTTGCAAGACGCTCCTTCTCCTCTTTGCTCTTGCGTCCGCGCTTCTTCTGCACTTTGCCGAGCCGCACCGTCAAAGCGCCGTCGGGCGATTCACGGCCGCCCTCTTCCTTAACGGTGTCTTCCGCCTGTCCGGGCGCTCTTTCACCGCCCTCATCCTCCGGCTGATCGAATGCGGCTACAAGGCTCTCGATCTCGGCGAAGCGTTCGTCGTTCATTTCTTCAGGCGACGGATGAGACCTTTTACGGGGCTGGTCTCCACTGCCGGACGCCGACATCTGACGAAATGTAACAAAAAACTATGCGGAAATTTACTGCGCAGGGGTTGCAAGAGTCGGCTACGAATCTTCTGCATGAGCGGAAAAATGTATGGCTGAAATAAACTCGGCCGACAGTCGCCTATAATATCTGATTGTGCATCAAAGAAAACGCTGGGAAGGACATACCTTTACTGATGAAATGGCGCCGGCGGCAGTGGCTGGCTTGGCCGCAACACTTCCGGCATCTCTGTTCTCCTTGGTGCGGCTTGACTCTTCTCCGCCTGACTCGCCGGAGCTTTGGTCAGAGCCGAGGATAAGAAAGCTGCTCTCGGCCTGCTCCGCCTCCCTGGAGCTGCTGTCGCTGTCAATAGGGGCAGTAGTAGTAGCGTGAGTAGCCTCATTATCCGTCTGCCCCACCGGCTCCTGATTCGGTTTCCCGCCAGCCGGTTCGTCGCTCTCCGCGTCGTCTTGCACCTCTAAAAGCTCAACGACGGGCTGGCCGGATACGTCGACTTCAACTGGTTCAGTGCATCCGTCCGGCGGACTGGGGTCACCCTCCTGCTCCTGCAGCTCCTGGCTGGCCTCTTCTTCGCTCGGCTCCTCCTCTTCGTTTTTCTCCATGACGACAATTGTGACGACGTCCTCAGCTGGCGCTCTCTCGTATTCACCGGCCTTCTCGACGCCCTCACCGATTTCTGGACTGGTGCTCCGGTTGGGAGCCAAACTGGGCGTCATTGCGGAATAGACAGTGCTCGACATACCAGTCGTGGGCGACTCTTCAGTGGCGTTTAACCTTGACGGCGCTAATGTGTGCGCTGCGTGTTCCGGCGGCGTGCTCGAATCCAAAGGAAGAACCTCTGGAGCACCTAGGCCTAACTCGTTCTCTACGACCGACTCGCCGGCAGCACTTTCGTCAGTCAGGGCCGTGCCCTGAGTCTCCATCTCTTGGTCATCTGTATGAGTGATCAATGACAACTCTTCGGGTGGACGATTCGTCATCGTAAGGGCATCACTATGAGACACGTCCGATATAGCTGGTCCTATCGACACGTTATTGACCGAGTCAGCTGGGGGCGCGGAAGACTCCGAGCTGATTTCGTCGAGTTCCATGAACGAGTCCGCCAACTCGTTGAGGCGAAGGTCGAGCTCGCTCTGCTGGTCGACGCTGTCGTCCTGACTGTGGTGGGACTCGTTTGTTTGTTCGATATCGCCGTTACTTTTAGCGGAATCCCCAGCTGGACCTTCATTGTTGATGTTGTTGTTTGCTTCGGCTGTGCTATTGCAACTCATATCAGCATTGGCCAGTTCTCCACCGTCTCCATTGGCTTTGCTAGGCTCGACGCTTTTGCTGTCCGGCCTGTCATCTGGAGCGGCAAGTGTCTGCACTTCGGGGGGTGGTGACAGTTTCTCAAGAGCCTCGGGCATCGCCGCGCCGTAGTCAGAATCTAATAAACATAGATAAATGGAGATTAGAGACAGAGCTACACAGTCTAACCGAGCACCACCGCTCCTAGGAATTTCAAATCTACTCGAGTAAAATGAACCTAAGTAAGACGTGGACCCTCAGGTCAGGCACTTGTTCTTTTCTTGTTGTACCGTTTAGGCCTTTACATCCGTCTGACATAGAATACGACACGTCTTTCTCCCTTCGCCCACGTCAGGATTCGGGCAAAGCAAGCACAGGACAATAAGCATCCTTGTACATTCCCCAAACGAAATAACTACTTCAACCTGCTCGCGATGATGACGCTGCATTCAAGACGCAAACAACGGCTGTATAGAAACGATGACTACTGCTATTTTCCGTAGTTCCTCGAAACAAGTGTGAGCAGTCTATGGCCCTTCAAATGGGACGTACAGCTATGTCTCTCACTGGCACTGCCGCGAAATTTCAATCTGACCTTTAGGAACTTCGGTAACGGAATTATGTCAGAAACGGACTCAAAAGATAACTACGCAACTTCTCACATACGATAACTTTGGAATCGCTTCGCCAGCAAACTTGTTCTGAAGAGCGGGTCAGTACTACGGAATTTCATGTGCTAAAAAAAAGCCATATGGATGTTTTGCTACTCACATTTCGAACTAATTTGATATCTCTAAGTGAAAAAACGTCGCGTTGACCAAACAAACCCTAAAAATGGCCGGCGATAGTCCAGCTTAAGCGCGCCAGTTAGCGGGGCGCAGTTTCCACCTATTGTGTGCGTACTTGCTCACTGGGCAACCCATCGAATGAACGAACCGGCACATGCTGCTATCGTGAAGTGACAGCTGAATGAACCATATTTAATCCAAGCTTTAGAATGGTTGAAAAGCTGCTGCAATGCCATGCTTGTCTGTATTTGAGGCGCATTCTAAGATAAAATCTCCCATCCGTCTATGTACATACATATGACTAATGGGCTAATTAACTAGTGTCGGATTCAAACACACTCTGGCTTAAGAGTGCCCAAAAAACAAACATACAAGGCACAGTATACTTGAGGGGGGAAGGGAGGACTACGTATTTTATATTTCCATTGGCTAACAACAAAATATATATTTTAAATATTAACTTTTTAAATTTTATTCATTTCAGAAAGGCGAGCTATGGCATTTAGATCGTCGCCGGATGCGTTACCCCGTAGTGAAGTTGAATAGACTGGGAATGGTGGTTTCGGGCGTTAGCAGCGGCTGACACAGCACACGAAATGCGTATTCACGGAAAAACGAACAGACATCTCATTTCTGGCGTTGCTCTTAACGACTAAACCCACGGCACCCGGAGTCGCCGACATCAGTTTGCGTTTGCGTCGGAGAACTGCCCATGACCCTACTACGCGTGCGACAATTGCTCTGCACAGTTGTTGGTTTTCGTGTGCCATGAGCATGCCATTACAGGGTGACGTGGAGCACCGTTGCATTGCGCTTGTCCTCACATTCGCTGTCGCATATCTAGTCACGCGTAAACTATACACAATAAACAATGAAGTTATAGGCGGGCTTCGTTCGTACGGTGTGCATAGTCGCCAATCAAACCAGTCAAATTGTGGCCCCTCGAATAGATACCGCATAGAGAACCCACCAGTGAACTCCGTTGCTACTCGCATCTGCTAGACCTTACGGGCCGTTTTCCCGAGCATGTGAAAAAAAATAATACACAAACTTCGGCTGGCAACCCAAGGCTCGCCTTCGTCCAGCAACCAGCTCACGATAACCCACTTAACCAATTTTCCAGCGTTTTTAGACTACTGCACCTAATCGCTGTTCACAAAATGATTCAAACACGGACACTCAACCAAGGGGAAGAGGGCGGGGCGGGGGGAGGAGGAGGAGTGGAATCGCTTGACATAAACATTGGATCGAAGCGATTCCTACGACGTCCTCTGATCATAGCTCATCGCCGCCTAGCACAAGCACTGCACTGAAACCGAACGACTAGGGTTTGGTGCCAACATGCACAACGTGCCCCCGTTCCAGAGTCTCTTGTTTCCAGCACACGGTTCGCTACGAGAAGGGTCAGACGGGGGTCCTTCTCAAGCCAGTTCCTCACCTCCCATTCCGGCAGGGGATGTCTCGCCTAAGACATTTAAATTAACCTCCCCGCGGCGTAGAACCACCAGCGGCGATTAACGACAACGTGCGGCTATGCGATGAGTTCGACGACGAGGCCGTGCACTCGGAACCACAGGCGGCTAATGAAGGACAACCAGGCAAGCGGCGGTATCTTCCGATCCAGTCCTCTCGACGATCAGCTAACCAGCCAACCAACTAGGCGAACCAACAGAAGCACCGCTTCCTTTGCACAACACCAGAAAGCGTATATACACACAGACACACACACACACACACACACTCACACACATACACAAGCGCCGACCAGCAACACAATCAGGTTAAGACTCAATGGACCCTTGACAACCGGGTAAACAATGACGACGGCGCCAAATTCAAATCCGAGCAGCCGATAATGCCGACAGCGGCGAGTACCAACGCTTATGCGGCAATTAGTTGGCCAGTTTTGGTATCAGATATCGTCACAAACACAAACAAGGCCGGGAGGCAATATTCTCAGTAGAACGCAGCCCGTCCGGGGTCTGCCGGCATGCGTAGGTGGGCGAAATATGCCAGAGCGTTCATCCACTGAGTTTGGCCGTTTAGCGGGCTAGCTCGACTCACCTGCTCAACCTTCGTCTGGACGCGGTGCGTCATCTAGCCAGCGCCGGTCGATTTGTATTGGAGTGTTGTCGGCAGAGAGTCAGTCGCCTCGAGAACATCAGTGCGCCTCTCGCGGAAACCGTGCGTGCCCCTCGGGAGCGCTTGGCTGGGCTTGCAGGATGCGAACGGAGACCTGGGAGGGCGTCCACGACGTGTGGGCGTCCAACCTCGAGCATGCCTTCAAAGAGATCAGGTAGGTGTAGATGTGCGTGGACGATGTTAAATCTTCGGCGGAGCTAATTGAACCGAGTGTAATTGGATGCCCGCGTAGACGAGGACAAGTCATCATCATTATCGTCGTCGTCTTCGTCTTCCTGTCGTATTCCTGTCGTATTGCCGCGAAAGCGACTCGACGAACGAAGATCAGGGATGAGTTTTTCCCTCCCGCCGCCTGTAGGCAATATAGTTGGCGGGCTGTGCGCTTGCGAGAGCCACGCTCACACCCGCAGTCACTTCGGATCCTTCCAGATTTGTTCGAACGATTGTCGACACTTGGTTGAGCAAACGTTCTCGTAGAAGTTTAAGTGCCACCTGCTAAGGTCAGGCGCGAAACGCAGGTTTCTACTCGACTCATTGCATAGCGACGTTTGTCCTGTTAGCTGTGAGCGCGTGTATCTGAAATTGTTTACATTACGAAGGGGTGTACTACAAGCGTGACTTTGCAGAAAATACGCAAGGAATAGCGTGCTGCGGTGTTGTCCAATATTCGTAATATGGTGAACATCTGCGTGTGTGTGCAATTTGCAAATGACATACGCTTTCCATATTGCAAATACGAATCCCCCAAGCATGTTTGGGTGCTAAATCAACCAATGTACGAGCACTTTTCAAAATGCACATTAGTGTATGTAGCAATCGTTGACACATGTTCCATTCTCGAGGCGAACAAACCGGCCAAAGGTCGCTTGTTTACAATTTCTGCTGGACGACTGTTGGTCGTCGTGTTGGCAATTAGTTGCACGGTCCTGCGGCGTTCAAAAAGCACATTGTCGGCTAAGTTTTATCGTTAACCAGTTTGAATGTGTTCTGCTAAAATCCGCGACGATTTTTTTAAGATGACCACTGTATTATTCCGATAGGCTGCTGTAAATGCCAAACTCAATCTTCACTGATAGAGCTTCGGACTGGTTAAACTACGTTTAACCAACGGATATCCCTGTACGACCTACCGATTCGATGTTCCTCGAATACCCACATATACTGTTCAATTTGTGGAGATGGTGAGGTGGGAAATCGATGCATCGGCTAGACGTGCTTGTTCATTTGTATTGTTGTATCACAGACGTATGCCGTGGCCTACGTTTATTAGGTAGGCTAGCAAATTGTATGCTAACGATAAGCCTTCGCGTTAGCCGCTGCGCTATGTTACGAATGACTTCATACTGGTAATAAAGCGACACTAGTCAGAAGTTTGTAGCAGATGTCACTTACCCGTTATCGGTTTGGCTCGGATAATCGCAATGAGTGGTCGTTTTATATCACTCAAGAGGCGAGGGCGGCTTCAGGCCATCGATGTTCAACCTCGCGACTACGCGAGGCACCCTGCTTATCAGGGCTACATCGGACCTGTTGATCACGATAGCTTCCTCAAGACCGAACAAAATAACTCAAATAACTAGCTTGTTGTGCTCCCATGTACGAAATCGGTACACTCTGACTGGCACAGCTCATGATCGTCCTAGGTCTAGCCGTCAACGAAAATAGGATATGCGCATATATATTGATTAGAGTCGGAGCATTTTTCCAACTGTGCCACTCGCTGTGTGTACTGAATCGCACGAGCATAGCAGTGCTAATGAAAACGAAGTTAAACGTGTAACCTATTGCGGACGTTAGTGACAGGAAATCGATGACACGATTGCGGCAAGCAGAATTTGTTTGAGTTTTCTGGGTGTTTCAACGTGTTTCTGCTGTTCATTACCCAATTCTTTTCTGGCAAACCCTAAAGGGCACATTATGCCATTATGCCACATTATGATGTGGCAACCTAGCACCGAATGTACCTAGCGTCGAGAACGCGAGCGAGGAGTCGACTGTATCGAAACAGACTGGCGAAGAATCAATGTGGCGTCGTTACAAGAACCGATTCTGACACCGTTTTTTGTGTATTTTCTACTCCGTTTTCCAGACTTGTCACTAACACAAGCAAAACAAATATATTAAAACTAAAAATATAGATGTTCAAGCAAAGCCATGTATTTTTGTGGTATATCGGTGTTATGGACGGGGTGTGCATAAGTGCCCGCGAGACTTCGCCGAAGAGAAGGCATCGTTTAAAACGATGCTTTTCGTGCAATGTTCAACAGACGTGGCAAAGGCTCCGCCGCAAGCGTCTAGAGTAGTTATAAATTGAATGCATCGTATGGTCTTCCGACTGAGCAACTTGCAAGAGTCACTGTAAACTATGCTGTCTTCCCGATCACCACAATGGTGAAGGGAAAGGCCCATAGACCAACTGAGTTTGATACCCTATCTTATCACCGACCTGCAACTTTCATCCTCACGCAGAGGCGCACCTGTTTTCACTGAAAGGTTTGCACGGAAAACGAAAAAGTTCATTGTCAAGTATATATATATATATATATATATATATATATATA
>MNPL01002640.1:0-10976 GCA_002081605.1 Tropilaelaps mercedesae
ACAGGTGGCCGTTTTGCGCAGCCTGCTCAGGTCTGACCTGCGCCAGGTCAGACCTGAGCAGGCTGCGCAAAACGGCCACCTGTTAAGTCTGTCGCGTGAGGAATACAATTAAGGCTATGCCGATCCGAAGAATCGAGTGACGTCTTGACGACGCAGATTTGTCAAGCAGTATCGGCTCAGACAGCGCGAACGATTGGGGCATCTGAATGCCCCCGGCACGCACACATGCACGAACGCTCGTAATGTGTGATTGTATCTTGAACTGTGTGCTACTGTTACGGGTGGTTAGGGACACATTGAAAATCGCCATTTCGCGATTTCACTTCCCAACGGGAAACAGGATTTTATAGGATTTCTCTGGGATCCCGCTTCGTCCCGCTGATCATTTCATGGTGCCATCAACGGACTGAATGGACTTCAGATGCAAGTCGAGCCCTCGAAAGCAACTATAAATGACCCCACGAACGAGTCGAGAGCTCAGAGTGTCTGGCATAGCTCAGAGTCCGCGTACAGCAAATAAAGGGAAAGCAACTTCGAGGACAACGAACTCCTTTTTGGGATTTCGGATCTGACGCTCGTTCGTCCGCGTCGCTTTTTGCGAAACCTCGTTCTGAAAAGCGAGACATTCGCTGCCGGAAAGGGGGTAGCTAGCGTCAGCCAGGTTGACCTCGGATGACTTCGTGATGGCGATGAGGTGCATAATTCACGGAGCCGTTCTATCGTATTTCGAGGTTTGTCTACGCGAATGCTGGAGAGGCGTTTGTAGTTATAAACGATTGCGTTAGCTTTTAACGAAGGCGGCAGCGAAGCTCTAAAGGTTATGCCCGATCAAATCGAAAGCTTCGTCGTTAACTCGATGACAAAGGCGAAGTCAAGTTGTCATCCTTCAACTGAAAATTCAACTGAAAGCCTGAATGCTATTTGGCCTTTGGAAAATTGATTTCTAATTAACTTCTCAGAAGTGGTGAAAAAGTGTTGTGCACAAAACGAGATGCTTACACAGCCGATTTCCTACAGGACAGGGTTTCAACAAGAAATGCCCCGTTCTGGACCCTGTGGAATTGGCCACGTAATTGTCGACACATCACTGACGGATCTCTGCAACCTCAGATCGCAGTGGTCAGTCCATTTCGGAAACCGTCATAAACGAGAAACTGGTGGACCCCCGCCTGGGAGTGGCGCTAAAACTTGACAAGCGACGGTTCTAGGTGGCGTAATTTTGCTGGTAAGTTGCTGGTACTTACAGGGAGCCACGCTGGGGGTTGCGCGTTACCCCGGGGCTAGCGGGGGGAGGGGGGGCTGGGCTAATCAGTGTAAGCCACTCGAACGTCAAAGACGTCTTCCCAGTTCGGACGACAGTCCAGGGATTAACTGTGCATTTTGACGTTGTACTGGGGACAGTTTGTAGGGGGACTGTCGGTCCTTCGTTCGGTCCGCCACCTGTCACAGGTGACGGTGCCGTCCTGACAGGTTAGAGCAGCTCCGTTAATCCACCGCCCTACGAGATTCTTCTGGCAGTTACCGACTCGTTCGATACCGAAAGTCCTTCTCTGACAACTCGATGGGCTGGATCCTGCACGCCCCTCAGCCTGTTACCCCCGGGCAATTTGCTTCGCTTTCGGGGTTTATTACAAGGGGCAAATGACGATTTTCTGGCGCAGGACGAGACATTTTCGCTATTGTTTGTCCATTGCTAAACACATGGACACGAGCAGCTACAAACATGTCGATCGGTCGCCGGTAGTTACGACCTGTACGAATATTGGGACGCCAGGATGGCGACCTTAACTACGTCCTTCACAGCCCTCCCCCCCCGGTCATAGAGGGGCTCCTGTAAAATGGGTCTGGCTGGCATTTCGTGGATGGTGTGCGTTTTTTTCGCGTATGCGCATTTTTCGTCTGTCTTGGACGGGTCGGGAACCCACGCAGTCATGACAGGTGACGAGATGACGAGATGAGCCGTTTGTCCCTCGCCTTTCCCTGGAACATGACATCTCCTTGAGCAGCTTCCGCGCTACAAAGAGATGCTTACGATGTCTATCTCCTCCTCTACAAACGATGCCTCGCTGATTCAACCCCGCTGCTCGCGTATAAATCCACGTAATCTGGCAAATTCTGATCCCGACAACAGCTCGGACGTACGTCCCTGATGAGTTTCCGGACCTTGCCAACGCCCACGCTAACGATCTTCATCGATCTGCTTCGTTGTTTTTTTTCATAGACGAATTTCGTTTACAGCTCGTCGCGTCCGCAGCCTTAGCATCGGCTCTTTTTGTTGCTTTGTCGTATTTTACGAGGGCTCACCGGTCCGCTCCGCCGGGATGAACTAATGGCGTGGTTCTCTCACCGCGAACAGAATTAAAGCAGAAGCTACGAACCTCTGCCCGGATCGTCCGACGTCGGAGGAAGCTCTGATCCCGTTCTTGCGCCCTCGGTTCGTTCCCTCGGACGTCTCTCCGATCCGGTAACGTAACAGGCTTCGCTCCGTGGTCCGACTTAGAAATAAGTAAAAGATGGCGGCCGGATCGGAGGGGCGAAGGTAGCGAGGAGAAGCTTCGCTTGGTTGTCGATGCTGCGCTAGCCGTTTGGCCGTGCCTTACAACAACATAGACGTTTTCAATGCGTAGCAGCAAATAATGCAATGCTACCGCGTCCTGCTTGGGTGCACACAGCTCGAGAGTCTTCTGCTGGCACTTCCTTACAATAGCGTCCAGGTCGAGTTGGGCATTACGGAGTGTGGCGGGCTTGTGGCCACCTTAGCAGGACCTAGGTATGAGCCTGGCCCGACAAAGGGTCTCCTGTCTGTGAGAGACCTTTTCGCACGTCTACCTAGAATCAGACAGGGATAAATCGCTTTCAACTAGTGCAGTATTTATCCCTTTGTCCTGCAGCTCCCATTGGATTTTCTTGGCCTGTGTTTGGTCTGCGTCCTCTGCATACGCGCACCTTAGCGCTGAGAACGGCTTCGGAGTCGTTACATCTGAGAGATTTAGAGGGAGACACAGGCTGGAGTTCCTTCGCATCTGTTTAGCCTCAAAGGTAAGCTTTTAGGGGAAACGGACAACTTGGCCTGCGCATTGGTCCGGCCGCCGGGGTAACTGGCAAAGTTGTATCACAACTTCACTGACTGATTGTACCCTCGGCCCGCCTGATCTGGTTCGGACATCACGGGTCATGCACGCTCGGAGTCATTATTCGAGCCGAAGCGTGGCTCAACGTCAGGTGGCGGATGGGGAAGCAAATGTGAAGTTTGAGCAAAGCCGCCTTCCTTGCGAACCACCTCTGAGCTTCATGAGCTCTGCGTTGTGGCCTGCGTAGAACGACGTGTCCGCCACCTGTGGCCACCTCCTATTCAAGGCCGACGGTAGCCACAGGCCGACCAATACTGTAGCCCTATTAGATAGAGTTAGCAGAGTACGAAGATCAGCATCAGCGAGTTCGATCTTCGGGGGGCCGGATGTAAGGAAGGAAGATGGGGAGGTAACGGTCGGTCCTCGCTGTGGGCATCTACTTCTGCCGCTGTTTTCTTCTAATCCTATCTGTCAGACCAATGCCACCCGGCCAGCCAGGCCTGTTTTGGCCTATGTTAGCCACCTTTCGTTGTAGTTATCTTCTGGGGTCCAAGGGTTGCTGTTCCTGGTCTTCCTTTCCGGCTACCTCAACGGTTTGTCGACGCAGCCTCTCCAGTCTCCGCCGTTCTGTCGGTCACCATTCGGCGTTCCGTCGATGCGTGACGTCTATGATCGGGACTGAATCAATGACACTTGTGTGTGTGTGTGTGTGTATAGATATTTACAAATATGCAATCGGATCTGTACCTAAAATCTACCGAGTTTTCCGTCAGTCTGCCGATCGGGGGGGTTACTCCTGCTACGGTATTGTATTTCGTTGTAATTAATATACATCTCAAAATGAGCGCCTAGTCTTCTTTATGAATTTCGTGTTAATATTCTTAGTTTTCGAATATTAACACTGTCCAGTATCGTGTGGGACGTGCAGCCCCGTATAGAAATGACTTGTTTGTTAGTAACATGCGGAAGGTTAGGTCTGTTTGTCATCATCGCCGCGCGTAGTTGCCCTCCCTGGAGGGGTTCAACGCGTGAACGTTATAGTGTGAATGCGAGGTTGAAAGGACACTTTTTCTTTATACGCTCGCGTTCTGCTGGAGTTGAAATCTAACGAAGATCGTAAAGCATTGCCTAAGCCCATTACTGGACTTTGGCCCAGCGGTCAGCTGAGGATTCGCCGCAGCAGGACACAACAGGACGTCAAACGAATACGATTCCACGCGTTTCGGACTGGACGTCATAGCCAAATGCGCTTGCAAAAATTGCTGAGAAATCGCTTAAAAACGCCCTTTCGCATCTTGGAAGTTCTTCTATGCGTGTTTTCGTCACATTTTCCCCAGGAGGGGTTCCAGCATCTGGATGGCGAACATGATATCGTGACGCGTGACGCAAGACGAGCTATCGCGATCGGCTATTGCGCAACCCGAACAAGAAAATGCGCCTGGAGAGAGTTCGGCAGAGCGCGCCTGAAGATCCTGCGCGTAGGACAAGCCTGCAAAACTCTCTCTTTTCCCGCTCTCTTTCTCTGCGTGGGTGTGTGTGTGTGTGTGTGTGTGTGTGTGTGGGGGGGGCGTGTACAACAACACAGCTATTTAGCTATTCACTGAGCCAGGCAACGACCGCCCATTCTAGACGAATGGGTGCACGGCAGGAATTGGGAGCACTTCCCGGATCAGTGGCGCAGCTGGAAAAACAGTCGGATCGCTCTCGTCAGCATCATCAGCTCGCCAAGTAATTTTATGTATCGGTCTCAGTGACCTGAATCGGAATAGAACCGATTCTCGGCGGTACTTCTGCGTCTTCGTCTGCTCTTCGTCTGTATGCACCGCCGACTACGCGATTCGTACGCAGTTCGGATAGTCGCCCAGTTGACGCTGTGGTACCTGCACGCAGTTGTTTATGCATACGAACGAACTATCGCGTCAATTCCACTTTTAGCTCGCTCAAAGTGTCGCTACGGCTAACAGCGTCCTTGTTCGTTGTTTGCGCTGTGACGTCCGCGGTCGTGTATCGAATTTCGTTCGGCTGAAACCAACGACATCCGAAATACAGCTTTATCGCGTCGTATTCGTCGTCCGACTGTGGTCGTCCGCTTCGAACACGAGCGCAGCAACTGGAGTCGAGTTCGAAACTCACCGATGGCGCAACTCGGCTCTGAGGCGATTGCGACTCATCGACCGACGAAGTGGCTCAAGGTGCATCTTCACGTTCGGCGAATATATTCGGCTACGTTGGCACTGAAACAGACGCCACTACGCTTAACTGCGTAGCGATTTTATTGTCGAAGTGAATGAGACACGCGAAAGAGGTTGAGGTGCGCTTATGTGACGCGTCGGGTGCCGATCGCCGGACAAACGGCAAAATGCTCAAGCTCACGTTTCAGGCCAGACGAACAGGCGCTGTTCGTCGACTGGCCTGAAGTCGATTTCGACCTTCAATGAATCCGCCCAAGAAAAACGAAACTTACACGAAGTTATTCCTTCGGGCGTTTGATTAATGGGTCTCGAAAGAAACACATTTTTATGCGTCCCGACTGATTCAGTGACGTTGTTTTGACAGCGGCGCAATGGCGTATTGATTCTTTCTGGAAATTTAGCTTTACCCTTGTTCGCATGTGAGACCACTGAAGGCGCGGGTTGACGGCTCCGAAGCGTGCCCCGAAGCGTGCCCCACGCTCCGGTAAAAGTACAAGCACATCGACGTAAAAAGAGCGGAGAGACTCGGTCACGATTTCAACATGGAGAGAGCGACCAGCCGACGAACGCAAAATGGCCACAGTCTTCCTCACGTCATGAGCACGAGCCACGCGGAACTGGTGCAAAAGCTTCTGTTCCATGATATCCACTCATTTGAGTGCTAAATAAACGCCTGCTCAGGCTGCCAAAGCCCCACCGCGTTAGTAGCAATGCGGCGCTACGAAAAGTTCCGAAAATTCTTCGTCGTGCCTGCCGCTGCTACCGGTACGGGCAACTTCTGCGGGAAGGACGTGTCTGCCTTTCGAAGGCGGCAACGTTGATGCTTCAGGCTGGGCGCGACATGCGTCGACAAAGGCGCGTCGTACTCGTGTTGGAGTATAAAAGTGCTCGATTGAGTTTGTAAAGCGCTTTAAACTTAGATCATAGAACATTGCAGGCGGGTATATAAAGTGTACGAGCGAAGAGAGCCTATATAACCATGAAGCTATAACCATGAAGGTATAAGCATGATGGCTACCGAACGCTCAGCCGTTCGAGGCTGTTTGGGTATGAGATACGCTAGATAATCGGATTAGCCTGAGTGGATGTGAGATTTCCCTTTTACAAGAACGACAAACATGAGTGGAATTGCTCAAATGCCGACACACACAAATTTGGCATAACGGCATTTTATAACGTCATCCGAGAATTTTTGCCATTCCAAACGACAACGAAATATATGGCCCGCAATCGCCATAACAAATGTGCCAGAGATGAAGGTGTATTTCGACCGTTCTGTACTCTTCGGCCAGACGAAGATTAGCTACAATCGAGAAGAGCCTAGAGGACACAGCCGTGGTCAACGCATTAGTTTTTACTACTGTTTGTCGCCCACGCACGGCTAAATATGTTCGAGTAATACTATAACCACTGGGTCGCATTTCCGATGTGTGCGTGTGTATGTGTTTGTGTGTATATGTGTGGGTGTGCATGCGTGTGTGTGTGTGTGTGTAAACGTGTGTTTGTGCATGCGTGTTTGTGTGTATATGTGGGTTTGTGGATGCGTGTGTGTGTGTGTGTAAATGTGTGTTTGTGCATGCGTGTTTGTGTGTATATGTGTGGGTGTGCATGCGTGTGTGTAAATGTGTGTTTGTGCATGCGTGTGTGTGTGTAAATGTGTGTTTGTGCATGCGTGTTTGTGTGTATATGTGTGGGTGTGCATGCGTGTGTGTGTGTGTAAATGTGTGTTTGTGCATGCGTGTTTGTGTGTATATGTGGGTTTGTGGATGCGTGTGTGTGTGTATATGTGTGGGTGTGCATGCGTGTGTGTGTGTGTGTAAATGTGTGTTTGTGCATGCGTATGTGTGTGTATATGCGTGCGTGTGTGTGTGTTTAGATGCTGTGTATTTATATGCGTATGTGTGTGTATGAGTGCGTGCGTATGTACATATACACGTATGTGTGTGTCCATATTTGTGTGAGTGTGTAGGTGTCGTGTGCGTGTGTGTGTGTGTACGGTGTTGGGGTAACGTCTTTATGGTGCGGAGTGTTCTGTTTTAGTTCGAGAAAGACGAATGTGATGTCCGATCCTCACCATGAGTCCGGACTGGCCGCCGAGTGTGATGACAGGGAGAGAGGTCCGTCTGTTGCCACGCCCACCGGCGCTGTGGCCAGGCTGTACCAGCTGCGGCGGGCAACAATACGTCGAGCGACGGAGGGGGTTCAACTGTCCGTCGGCCTGCGAAGACATCTTCTGCAATAAACAGTAACAAGCCGGCACAATAACACGCAACATTAGCGGCAGAGCAAAACATAGTGAATGGTGTGGGTGTGTCAAAAAGACAGCGACGACATTTATAATAACAATATTTTTGTTTATCCGATACGCCGAAATTAACATTAAACTTGGCCTTAGACGAAGCCAATTTCAAACTAATCGTCGTCCACGTAGAAGGTATTAAAAACAACTTTAAATATTCCATTATACTGGATTCAATGTTTCTTAGAGGCAGTAATATCGAAAGGAAGCAGAGACGGACTGTGCTTTTTCAATAAATGAAACAGCCTGCAGTAGCGTGTTTTTATGTTTTGCATAAAAATCCATGCTCATACAAATCTATGGATTACAATTGACGTATGAGTGAAATAGAGGGTGGACACTTCTTTTTGCACTACGTATGAAAAGCAAATTAAATTTAGCCAACGTACTACAAACTTTATCAATTTACGAAAATGTCATTGAAACGCAGCGCAATCAACGCAGTGCAGCTAACGTAAGAAAACCCTTTATTTACATAGTTCCCTGTTCTCATGATTTTTTCGGATCCCTACGATATATTGAATTCGATCGACCAATGTACGTGGCTTTCGAGAAAAAACGTGATTTCGGCATTTCCTCTGCCCCCCAGTACTCCTTGATTATTAATTTCCCTACTATTAGACCGGACAATATGCGAGACTGAGCTGCAACATTATAATTTGGAGAACGAAAATATCGAGACGGAAGGAACAACGGAGGTGTGCGCCAAAATGAATGTACTTAAATAAAAAATTGAATAAATACAGACTTTTGAGGTATGATGTTTACGAACAAAACATAAGTGACGCTGGAGTTATTGTTCATAGATTACGGTTATTATTGTTCGAGACGCCGATATATTCGACTGTGTTCGAAAATTTCTCGAAGAACACCCTCATATGGATCGGATAATTGAGACGTTGAAGAAGTCTGCGGACTAATCAATTAGGATGAAGGACCGCGTATATATATGGCTTACATATGATCGAAATTGCAAATCCTCCTAAAGCTTTGACAGCACTTTCGTCTAGCGAAAGAGTGAATTCAAGCAGCAGTCAAAGACAATTTGTAATGCAAGAATCTAAGGGTGAACGGCAGTGCTCCATCTTGGGACTTTGCCCTCGAGGGCTTTCTTCAGTATTCGTGATCTAGCCGAGTTGCTTTACCTCTCCTGCTCGTTGATCAAAGCACATGGTCCAAGATCGGACGGAGGGCACGGCAGTCCAATCTTCAGAGTACGCTGAAATGATGACGACAAATGCATACGCAGACGTGGCTTGCAAGACACTACAATCTGCCCTACTAATCGGATTTCAATCGGATCCGCAGGTTCGACTGGTGCGATCCGACGGGACCTGATCCCAAGTACCTGATTTGAGGTATCATAGCTATCGCACACGAGTGTACGTACGTATTCTCATTGGGTCGAGAATTTCAGCAGAGAATTCCCAATAATTCCTGCACGGGGGGCCGCCTCTAATATTTGTTCCTTCTGTGCTCTCTGGATTAGGCCAATTACGGCAGATTGTGGTTTCGGCCTAAGCACATATAACGCACGCGATACTCATCTCAACACAGAACTTGCGCGCCTTGTCGGCTAACCAAAGTGTCTTCTTCTTCGCTCTTTTTGAAGAATGATGGTGAACTTGTCAGTGTGAAGCTCGTGAACATCTCATATGATTTCTCGATCCACAAGACGCTTGCAATAGCTGGCCGAGAACGTCGCGTCACTTCCCAAAACACTGTTCCTGAATTGACGTCCTGAGGGCGGCCAACTTCGAGGCGTAAGTACGCACACGAACGAGCATACGCTAACCTAATTGATCTGCCTCTGGACGAGCAGCTACGAAGAAGACGTCTTTTTATCCGACGAAAAGGGGTTCCCGAAGACGAACACTCTCGAATGGATTTTCGTGCAACGCCACGGGCACAATAGATCAAGGAGCTGCAGCCTCTGGAGTTTCTCAGTTCGAGTTCACTTGACGAGCTCATCAGATGAGTTGGCAATAAAGTGAATTCAAATGACTCGGCCGATGAATACCGCGAATACCCACCAGCTCACAGTACCCTGCTACCCCCCGGAGGTACTACGTCAGCAGGGTGGTTCGTCCATCAGGCATCAGCTGCCCGTCGGCCACTGGAGAAATCACACACACACACACAGCGGACCGGCCAGCGAAGCGTCGGGTCTTGGAGCCCCGCTGAGTGCCGTAGAGAACAACTGCTAAAAAGCATTCGTTCCAATGTGTGTAATTCGTCATTTCGTCGCTGGTCGCTCCGCCGAAGGCAATGCATTCGTAGTTGTTCAACAAGTCGTAATGAGAAGCGCGTTCTAGCTCGTCGATGGTCAGCAAACGGACGCATGACTGCAGAAATCCAACCCACGCATGTTTACGTAACAGCTGCGACAAATTCTACGGCGACAGACGCGTCTAGAAACGCGACAGTCGTCTAGTATAGGTATTTGATCAAGGAATCTGGATATTGGATAAGCGAGCCGGTTCCCGAAAGAGTAATCGTGCAGGACAATAACGCTCTTGACCCACTTCGCGAGAATCCTGCTTGTGCGTGGATATTCGGGTGCTGTAGGATGTTCGCCTTTTATTTTTAAATAAAACGACGCACTCAAATGCGACATTATCAGCCGTATGTGCGCTCTGCTAATCCAGGACCGTATTCGGCCATTTATCGACCTGTTTTCTTCTTGCGGGTTCGGTAAAACCCCGATCGCGCTCGATTCGTCGAAATTGGGCGATGTTTCTGGCGAGGTGCAACTACGGCGGATATTCACGCGGCTGTAAGTACTCGAGTGTACCTTTTACGCACGTAATTCGTATGCCTACGTAGGCATACACGTTTTGTGGATTCGGTTCGTAGGACGGATTCGGGACTTCCCGGGAAAGGGAGCCGGCAACGAGCAGCGAGTGCGTGTCCGACAGTTCGGCAAGCCTGACATGGATACTCTTGGAAGGCAATCACACAAGTGCAAATCCGGCCCCTGACGTCGTTGGCTTGTAGGGATCGGAGCACACGACTGCCGTCCGTGTTCGTGGACTTTCGCGTCCGAAGTGGCTGAGCAGCAATATCAAATGGCCTAACATTAGGCATTTGACATTCTATTCATGTCGCCAAGGGGCTTGCGCGTATCAACTTTTCACTGCATCGTACGGCTTCACCCCATCACAGGCAAGCTGAGAACGATCTCCGACAGTCGCCGGGCCTGAATTAGGACCGCGGCTTGGGCAAACGGCTTGATACAGATGGCGGGACGTCTCTGGCAATGGATGCCGAAGACTCGACCCGTTGGCCCGGTTAGAGTGTGCGTAGCAACAGACAGAGAGATACGGCTAAAAGAATGTGTTGTGATAGTACGTAATGATAGACTATAGTGGAATAGATGGCCTAGCCGGATCATTCTAGAAGATAGCGACAAGG
>MNPL01002641.1:7088-26866 GCA_002081605.1 Tropilaelaps mercedesae
GTACGTAGGCTGGCTGCAAACTTAGTGATACCCAACCTTAGTACGAACTGAACTAGCCACAGCCCATCCGGATAAAAGCACCGGATGGCGCTTGAGTATGCACGCTGTGTTGTTTAGTCACACTATTCGAGTGACAGATGAGATCGTCGTCAATTGGTTGGAATTTATTCATCCCCAAATATTGGCGAACAGTCGCCTGCATCACTACCTGGCGTCCTATGCTATGAGATCTGCGCGTGCATGATGCATAGTTTTGGACGTCACGTATCATCGCCGGATATGCACCGCCCATGAATAACGGCAACAACAACAACAACACCAAATGTCGAATGGCCGATATTAGATGTTCTCGATGGCTTAGGCGCATCACTACATCTGCTACTATACCGCACTGACCGTAGCAAAAAGCCTAACTCGACGTAAAAATATCCCATGTGGAAATTGTCTGCGTGCATATATTGTTTATACTAGCTTGCCTGGTCATCTCAGTCACCTTACATGATTCGTTCAATTCAGTTCTGCTTCGAGTGGTTCAATCATCAGAGATGACACCGAGAAACTTGGTCTAACCTTACACGTTCAAATGTTGACGTTGATTTGCATCGTCAGGAACACCGAAGTTGTATTTCTATTGGTTTTACACGGACACTAGCCTTGTCATTCACTGCAAATTGTACTCCATTGCTTCAAGCGTCGCTCGTTCTGTTTTCTAGGCAGCCCTATTAACAAACTATCTCGACAGTTCATAAATAAAAAAAATATTTGATGATACCTTTTGAATTTGTTTAGAAGTGAAAACAGAGACAATATCCAGAATCTATCGACATTAAGAGTTTTCCTTGTAAAAATCCTGGATGCTTTTCTCCGAGCAGGTACAAGAAATAAGAAATGGCCCTATCTAAAGAGACGGTTTCTCCGAACCTTTTAAATACGACTAATGAAAATTATGCAAATACAACAACGATCGGTAATACAATCAGCGGTCAGCAATGAGTCATCCATGCCCACTCGTCATTTGTCAAGATGATAAATGTTATGAATTAATTAATCAATTACTCTACCAATCATTAACAATGACTAACTACTAATCAATGCTCAATTTATTATTGTCAGTCATTGATTAGCAATGTGTAATTGTATCGTTTATCTGGAAAATACTGCCATTCCAAGCGGCATCTAGATTCAAGCGAAAATTCGTGTGGAAATTAAGCAGTTTCATTAGATTAGCTTGGCGAAGGTGAATTTGAAGGTGGTGCACATTGCTGAATAAACTGCACGCGTTATCGCGATATGGCCATTACCATCAGGTACGATTGCATACTTCTTTTACCATCTGGACTCGATCGTTCATTAAACAGTGTTTGACCAACAAGTCATAAGCTATTTATTGTTGGACACGTTGGGGTTCCCCCACGTCAGAAGTACCTCCGTAGACGAAGAGCAATGGCCTCTCTTCTCAATTGGTGGTAAGTAACCACAGTTGGCACCTTCGTCTAAATTGGCTTTGCTGGGCATATTCATCTCAACCAGGAATCAGTCTAGCCATCTTGTTTGCGCAAACTTGTCTCGTAGCGAGTTTTCGTTTCGATACTAGAATATTGAACGCGTCTGTGTCGCACGCCGTTAAGCAGCCAGCCAATTGGGGTGGGTGACTTCGATTAGTATGACGTATTCTCTCCGAACGGCATCGACCGGCGGTTTCATCACCGACATGCAAGGGAGATATCTCATCATACCTGAGTGAATTGTGCCTATCTCATCTGTGCATATTAGGTACGCGACAGATAGGTTGGTAGGCGACCTGTCTGCCTGTTTATTTAGGCAACCGTAGACTCACCGTAGAAAAGTGGCACTTCAACGGTAAGGTAAATATATGATATTTACATAATGTGAAGAGGGAACGCATTTTTCTAGGTACGCATCAGCAACGAAATTAACCAGGTTCAGAACTCAACTTGTGAATTTTAATTCTTGCCAATGCATGACCGCAGTATTAGCGTCCATGAAAATAAGCACCGTGTTAACGATGTGCAAATGTTATCACACCCATGAACTCTCGATGTTGACTATCACATTTGAAATGATAGAGCCCAACACGTAAACCAGTACTAAAATGATATTTGTACGTATTGTACGAGTAGAGCTCAAATACAACAAATATTAATCTTCCTGCCAAATGAAGCTTTTGAGTGTCCACTGTATTTTTCGATTCGTGGATCAGTAACAAAAAGGGTTCAGAAGTTGCAAGTGTTAGGTCGTGCGCACCAACATACGTTCCACTTCGAAATGGATCGACCCACGAGACATTCGTCGATATCGCATTAATAACCTGGAAAGAGACAGGACGAACCCTGGGAAATCGCAGAAAAACGAAAGTTCATTGATTTTCTTCCTTGCTTCCTGCAGATTTTGCTCCCTCCGTCTGAGTCCGTGCTGAATCGCCAGCTGTTCCGCTGTCCCCTTTCGGGCAGGAACACGAAAGGTGAAGGCAGCGCACGGAGTGAGTAGATGTGGAAGAAAAGGGACCGAAGGCCGTGTCGCAAACACTCAGGCCGTGCTCTCAACAACTGCTGAGAAGGTGGTCTAATCATCAGTTCGGTAATGATTGTCGGCTTCGGTAACGTCATGCCATCGCTGACTTATGCCATCTCAATCATTGCAACGAAGCTTGACACAGACGCAGACGCTATTTTGCTGTGAACGGTGTTGACGGCAGAGCGACAATAACGAAGATGCGAAGCGACATTTGCGCCGAGTCGAAGTCTCTGTATAATACGGATCTCCGGGCATATGTTGGTGACAACACGTACGCCATAGTTAGTCGACCCTGTAAACATAGGCCCTCATCTTTGGCGAAGGAGCAGTACCATTGTGAGAAGCAAAGCACAATGCCCCGCATATCCCTATTGTCCTTTTCCTAATTCGAATGCCACCTCCGAATGAGATGCCGTTAATCGGGTTCAGCTAAAGAAGAAACCGTTGTCCCCACTGGAACTCCAACATCGAAATGACCCCTAAATGCCTCACCCGTTTCGATTGAAGCATTCTACGAAAAAGGGCAAAGTGGTACTCAGCCACCTCTTCCTTTATCCCCTATCTTCAACTTTTCGCTTGCCCCGCCCCGATTGACTAAAATAGAGTCATGTCACGGTTTCCTTTGTCACACTTCTTGGAATAGGCATTTCTAGTTATCGAGATCTGTTCGCCAAAACGAAACGATTGGCAAAACGAACGCTGTCGTTTTGGCATCTTCGGGCAAGCAGCACAACGTGCAATTGGAACAAAAGTTGTCCAAAGGTTTGCTAACAATACGTAGCACGTTTAACTCAAACGTTCACCTGCAATTGTGCGCGCCCATCTCTACAGAAGAAGGTTTGGCCTCAATGAAGCACGGTAGCTTCTCTTTCTTTTCGTCTATCTGTTCATCCAATTAGATCGGGCTGATGTGAGGAACGAGACGTTACGCATTTGACTGGCCGTATCCTATACACGCCCAGTGCAACCATACGAGCTCATTTGTTTTCGGACGTCACGTTTCAAGCAAATGCCAATGTAGAGCGAAAGCCAGTACGAACGAAACCTGCTTCGTTCCCGAAGCTAAGAATCTACCACATTTTCTATCGAGCATACGATTCGCTCCCGAATCGCTTCAGTCTTCAAACCGCTGCCTTCCAACGACGGAAACGGCACTGCGTGTTGGTTCGGAAACGGAATCGACTTTGATATGCTCTCAGTCTTGGCATGTTTGGCGCACCTGCTTCCCATCACTCGTGCAATGATGCAATATCAGGTGCGGATGGGGTAAAGGTGAGTTCAGAGAAAGCAGGGGCGGCTGAATATGGGTATGCCGGCGGCAATGAGAAACGGCCAAGCGAGCCAGGAGAAGCCGATCTGAGCGACAGAGTTGAAGGCAAAGCCCAAAATCGAATCCGAAGCCGCGAGCCATTCACGTCACACTGAGCTGATCTCTTTCGCCTTCGACTGGGGGTGGTTGCGGGTATCGACGAGTCCTTCGAATGTCACTTGCTGGTTGGTAAGTCTACGAGACGAATAGCGTGAGTCAGCCGTCAGCTCTACTCGGCTCCAACCAGTTCCACCATAGCACAGGCTCAACTGCGAGAACCTGGAAGCACAACGCTCAGCGAACCCAGCGTAACCGACTATTGCTACCGAAACCGCCGCTGTAGAAGCAACGTAAACTCTTCTTTTCTCTCTCGTACACTTTTCCGACATTGTTCTCGTACATTGTTCCGAGATCCGTCTTGAACGCCTTACCTTCCAACGGCTCAGTCTTTCTTTCATCCCTTGATTCTCTTTCTCTACCTTTTCTCGCTAACACCTGCAACTCCATCTCTCGTTGAACTGTTTTTCATCCATCTCGTTTTTCGGCTTTTTCTGAATTTTCTTCTTTTTGCCGGCCTTCGGTGGCCTTCCGTTAGTCAGCCCTGTAGAGAGAACCTCTTTTGCTTTCTAAGACGACGGAGGTCAAAGTCCTCGTCAATGACAATCCACTTGCCTCATGTTAAGGGTGGATAGGAGAAACACTAGAAATAATAGTATAGTAAGAAGCATAGTAGAGGGATGGTAGAGGGAACAGGACCATAAAAAGTGAAATTTTAGGAAAAGAGTCGTTACTCAAACTCGAAGACGCCGGTACGGCAGACCGAGACAGTGTGACGAAGAGTGAGCAATTTGTACTTTTTGTGGGAGATAGATCGTCAAGGTTCGACAGATACGAATTACTAGCCGTTTCGGTAGAATCGGTTTCGCTCCGTTTGTGGAATACGGAATACTCATAGGAATATCTGCGGTTTTTTTCTTAGAAAGTAGTTACAGGTATACGCGTCGTAAAGGTTACTATCAATCGGTTAAACATCAGCAATTTCAGCCCTTCAAGCTGCAATGGAACTAATATTCTCCAATTGTGTGCGTTATCGTTAGCTACATTTTTCCTGTCTTCGTTCGGTTCAAATTCTCTGAACATAACTAAAAAAGGAAGAACAGGAAATCAACTGCAATGCGGTATTCAAGCAAAGCTGGTCTCATGCAGCTATAAATATGGGCCTAGCGTACTGTGTGTACGAACGAACGACAAAAACCTAAATATCTCGAGACGGAGCATTTTATAATTATAAGAAATGTATTTGCCAGCATGGAAGGAGAGTTCCAGAAATGCGTGGATGCCTATTTGTCTCATGTATTCCTGATATATAGGCCTCGATGTTGAATATTCTATGGACACACAAAGAAGGGTAGCGATCGCTAACTGGCAATTCATTATACAACCTGCGAAACTGTGTTCCGTTCCCTGAGAATGCTTTATGAAATTTAATATCTGCTTTTGGGGAATAAAATCGAGGTACTTGGCATTAGATATTTAACCCTTTAATATCATTCTCGATGGCAGCCGCAGGTTTGTGTTAGCGGATCGTTCCAAAATATTTATTAGCAAGAAGTTATTGCAATTTTTTGGCGATATTAAGCAATCTGATGATGATATATTATCGAACATAGATTCGCGTAACAAATGAGGTTTATGAATTACATGTATAGGCACCGAATAGCTGTTTTACCTTTTTCAAAATATCGTGTGCCGACTGTCGAAAATATTCTCCACGCAAAAACGAACCTGAAGATTTTTCAAGTTGTTCGTCATGAAGGTACTGTAATGCGACCTTGAAGCTCTTGGAGCGTCCTACGTTGGATTTAGCCCTAACCATTAGAACAATCAAATCAAAAAGGTTACAAAAATGTATCTCTCAGTTAAGCAAATGTTTTAATTTTTAATTCCATGGCCTTTGGGGTCTAACGTACGTTTATCAGTATCTCAAAATCAAGTTGAATCTTCATTACCATGCTTTACAACACGTGTTAAATAGACAGTAATGCTATTTAGAATTTGTCCTATTTAGCTCTTCTTTGTTAAATCCAACATAAAGCTAACATATAGATTTCGAAATCATAACGGCCGTACCTTCATGACCAAACAATAAAGAAAACTGCGCCAGCTGTTTTGTAAGCGAACTCATTCAGTAGTTGATATACAAAACTTTGGCAAAGATAGAGAAGTCATTCGGTGTATAAATACATATTTTAATTATTCATTATATTCGCTATAGGACGTGGCCTATACCTTCAATCTCATCGCTGCAGATCATCCGCCATCGCTGAGAATAGCGGCAAGCTACTTCCCGAGCCCCAGGCAAAATTTCAGAACAATCCACAGATACAAATCTATAGCTGCCATAGGCTCCTCATCAAAAAATGAAAGAGCGATAAAAGTAAAAAATCTCGACATTGATGCTTAATTAGCAAAAACAGACATCTGAATCTTTAAAAGTCTCTATCAACGTGCACGATAATATAGGTTTCGCACTAAAATTCCATTTGCCAATCGCGACCTTTTTTGTCAGTCATGAATGAGCGATGATTGTCCGTAACAACAATTCAATAGGTAAATGCAACGTAAAATTTATGAATAAATAGGCGGTCCTTGTCCGGAAAAAGCGAAGCTAGACGGTCGGTGGGAGAATGAAGAGGCCACCGAGGTTTTACAACGGCCTAAACTCTGTTGGTCACGTGCTCATCAAAGCAACATTGTAGGCTGTTGGTCATTAAAACTCGTCACTTCGTTAATTACCCACCACAACTTATTCAAGGTCATATTCTTAATGGGTAACCTAAAACTGAGGTAACCAGCAGGTCTACAAAGATTATTATTATTATATATTGATACTTTATATATTGCTCTAGTAAAGTATAATGTTTCATTTACGTTGCGCGAACGTATGAACAGCGCCGCGAGTTTCTCAGCCTAGGGAAGTCCTCCAGTTTCTCTTCTAGCCAAAAGTACTGAGCGTACTTATAAGGCACACACGTAAGCTACTTAACAGCAAAATAGAATTGCCTTTCTGAAAGGCTCGCTATATATTGTGAGAATCGATTAAACAGTGTCTATTTGAGAATATAAGATGGCATGAGATCTAATACTTTATGGCTGCATGAGAAAGTAGCATGTTATAAGTTCTGTGCTATTGTGCTTGTTTCAGCCATGAACTAGAGAATAGAAAAAAACATACTATCACGAAATACATGATGCTCGTAATTCTTCCTCTAGCGCAGTGACAACTAAGGACATTAAAGACTTGTTTAATACCAGACAAACCGAATCGGTACGCTTCGATAGCCAGAAACGTTCATGTTATACCAGCGCGGGATTAATATCGTCGCATTTAAGTATATCATTGTTTAAAGCGGAAACAGGCTGAAAGAAGACCGTGTGCCTTGCTGCTACTAGTTTGGTGAGGATATTAGAATACGAGGTTGTGGTGCTGTTCAGACAGGCGTTTATAGACATTCTGCAAAGCACGGGGTATGGACCTCATCGGCGAGAGCAACCTCCTCTCGGGGCGCCTGGAAGTGCGCCCTAACAGAGCTGATGTGCCGCAGCGTCTGATACGGGTGGGCAAAAAGCCGAGGGAAGAGAAGTTGTGTCCGTGGATGGTGCGTTAGTGGATTCACGGGGGAGGCGGCAGCTATTGCCCCCCAGGAATAGAATAAAGGGATCAGAAGGCCTCTGTCGGGGGGCAGGGATTTTCGGCGGAATAAACTCGGGGCTACGCCCCCTCGGCGACCCCAAGAAGCAACACACTACTCAAAGCAGCGTTGGTTGCTGACACAACGCCGCTCCGTGCGGTGGTGTTGTAATGTGCGTTTTTATTGCGATCGCGTTTGGCCACCGGGACGATGGCCCGAGCCGGCGGGAAGCGCCTGACCACGGGTAAACACAATGTTACGGATGGCAGCACGTTGAAACCCTCTGCAGCCCCGTTGATAAATATTGCAAACACCAGAATATCACCACAGTCCTTGAACGTTTCCTGCTCAATGGATACATCGATACTGCATAAGAAAAGGGATGGTATCTCGTACAGTTGCGCCTCCTCGCACATATTTTGCATTTCAACTGAGGCCAGTACTGCTATCGAGATTGAGCCATTTTTAGACTTCATCTACCCACTCAATCGAGCAGTAGAGTGCGAGGGGACGGCTGGGAAATTGTGAGGGCGATAGGACGGAAACATGGGAACGTGGTTTGGAATGAACGCCATACGGAGTGCGTGAGTGAGTGAGTGAGTGTCCGGTGCTCGCTTTCCTCCCTTTCATCCGCTTTCTTTATTGCAGATTCGCCACTAAGACAACGGCGCTCAACCATTGCTAGTACTAGCGTCTGATGCCGCCGGTCCGCAGAGGCTTGCCAGGCAGGAGGCGGGCATCAGGGTCCACCACGCCAGTTCATTCCATTACGAACGCGTGATCCTGCTAACGCGTAAGTTTTCGTAAGCGCTTGAGAACCGGCAAAGCTGGAACGATAGTCTCAGTGCGGCCCTTCATATCTACGCGCACACCTACACATAAGCACCTACGCGTACAGTGTTTTCTCACTGTTTACTCTGGACCATGTAGGTTACTTTTTCGGTTTCCTCTAAAGTTCGCCAACCATGTACTCGTTCGTACACGTACTCGGGGCGGCTCCCTCCTCTACGACTAGTCAAGGCTAATCAGCCATGTTTCGCTGTTTTCTAAAATCTCGTAGAATCCAAACGATCCAATTTCGGCGAGCATTTTTTCTCCCAGGGCCTTTCCGCTTGTCCGCTTGCTTCATTGCCTCCTCGCCTTCTTTAACCTTCTTCCCGAGCAAGACCCGGAAAGGATCTGGAATTATGGCGCACTTGAGGGACCTGCAATCGCAATGCGTGCCGGACGCGTAAACAAGACGACGGAAAATGGGGCAAGCGGGATATTGTAAAGGGTGTCCAACGATCGACCTCCAAGCAGGCAGCAGTACAGTCTGCACGAAATGACGCTTTCGCACGCCAACGTCACTTTGCCAGGCGCGTCAGGAAGATGCCGCTCTTCTCAAATTTACCACGGACATGTGCATGGACCAACCACCCATTTCGCATTAATACACAGGTCGCGCCGCGCCACCATTAGCTGGTAACGCCTTCTGGGATGAGAGCAACTGTGTAAAATTGAACGAAGGAATTATAGGGTTAGGAGGATCAAGGATGTCCCATAGGCCTTGACTTTGTTTCGAGAAAAACTTGCTGTGAAGTTGGGTATAATACTCGGATCACTCGATTCAACGGGCGTTAGTCTGTGTGATCCTCGTCTTTGTGTAGCATCATCTCCGGGCTGGGGTAACAACTCTAGCGTCGTTCTTTAAAAGTACTTGTCTGAAGGCACAACTCGATCTTTGTATGTTGATGTACAGACAACCAGAGCATATCAGTGGACTAGTTACATGTTACCTTATGAGTTCGACTAAGCACACATGCTAATGGCTCTAAGTTAAATAAAAAGGAACGCTCCGAGAGACGGCGTAACCGATAGATAACTATAACAGATAGATAGCCCAAGGGTAGTTTTTCTGCACAAGCCAAAAATTAGGCTCTTTTTTCAGACCACACAGCTAATGCTTATAAAGAGCTTATTCTTAGGCAGGCCACGACGCTCTGTGCGTTCTCTTCCTTTTAGTGCGAGAAGATGCGTATGAACAGCGAAGACTGGCTAGTACGCGGAGGTATCGCTCTAAGATGTGTGCTTACCTCGTGAAGCGTCACCGGGACAAGAATTTGCATGGCGACTACGACGACGTCTATCGTCCGGCGCCTGCCTCCTCGAGGTGGCGTAAAACGAACTAAGTAACCATAAGCCTATGGCCCAAAAATGCTCCCAGGTGCTTCTAAGCTCGAGAGTTGCTGCTCATATAGGTACGACGTCCGCACAGACGCGTCTGTGATTGCTCCCAGAGGGCTCGCGACATGCCGCGTAAGAGCCGTGGCCTCCCCCAACATCGCGAAGCTCGAAATGGCCCTCTAGGTGACCCCACCCTATGGCCTAAGATACCTGTTCACCTGGGCTTTCAGCAAATTATAGCAACTCCTTATGAAGGCGCACGCCAGAGTAAACAGCAAACATGCTTGATCTGCTTGATCAGGGGAGATGGCGTACGGATCAAGCAAACGTGGCCATCGGCCACGTTTTCGTAAAGGGAAACAGGTGACAACTGAGCATCTGCGTACAGTGCATGTAATCAAATGGAACAACAGAAGACGCTATTCCTTGAAACATCTCTGCTTCTTCAAATGCTACATGTTGACTTCTAAACATGTTGAGCTACATGTTGACTTCTAAACATGTTGAGCTAGATGTTGAGTGTTAGATGGCTTCACTTTGAAACTATCAGTAGGGAAACGCGTCTAAAATCGCGGCTGTTTGGACGGTTGATTGTCAAATGGCGAGTGCTTTTTCGTTGCATGGTCTAGGATAAATACAAGTGATAAAAGAGCACCGTTGCTTGATTGCACCGTTTACATCTCATCAACGTATGAGATGCCTACTAAAATCAATGGCGTTAACACCAGCCTAAATCAAACCTCGAATGTTTCATATACCCACTCTATCTAGATCGTGTACACAAAAACCGCACATTGTCGGACCGGATCGTCGAAAAGTGCCAAGTTTTTTGCCACATAAATATATGTAATAGCTGCTCGTGGTTTGGCGTATGACCGCGGCGCGACTCGCCGTAATCGCTCGGGTGATTGGCGCTCTCGGGGGAATTTCTTCTGCAATGGACTCGACGCCCTTCGGCCGAGGTTTACTGTTACCCGACAGAGGTGAAGAACAAATGTGCTAGTATGAAAACGCTCTTCCCATGACTGGATAGACAGATGCCATATTTAGGACTCGGTTCGTGTCACTCCGTTAAATGTGTGCCGTCGTTCGTGTTCTGCTGAGGCGGCGAGTGAAGGCGTTTACTGGTTTATTTATTCATTGACCACCATATTTATTCATTGTCTCCATTGGGGCGGCGATTAATTGCGTCGGCTTTGGCGAGTTACTCATTCCTCTGCGTGTGTTCGGGACTATTTGGACTGTTTGGCCTTGTTTTAGTCGTGTTTCATCGTTCATATGAACTGAACTTTTCAACGGGTTTTCTCACATCGGTTTAACTTCTGTACGTGTGTTAACGCACGTACACGTTAAAAACGTAACACACTTGAGAAAGTTAATATTTTTTTCACAGAGAATATTTTTATGTTGCTGACTTCGCAGAGAATTTGAATCATCAAGGCGTTTCATTTAGAGGGTGATTTTTCATATTGTTGAGCTAGAGACGGCTTCTGCCATTTGCTTAGGTATCATCTGTAGTGATACGGAAGAACGTATTTAGATTAGGCATTTCCGAATATACATTTTTACCTGAGCTTAGTGATGTGTTGTTTCATGATACTTTTTTTTTATATACAGGTACCCATTTACAAAATGGTGTTTGACGTACAAGATCTAGGCCTCACCACCGACGACTAATCACTGATACAGTTCTATTAGTTACTACATAGTATTAGACAGCGGGAAGTCAAGTTTTGAAACTTGTGACAGTTGAGGGCCTCAACCCTAGAGGTCAGAGCGCACCGCGGTCAGATCGGCGCTGCCACAGTCGGTCAAAGACGCGGACTCTTCGATTGACCTGTAATAACGCTACCAGAAGAAGCATTTATGTCTCATACAGCAGCAGTACAGCACCGTCTAGTTGTTTCTAAAAACTGGCGAAAACTGCCGAGAAGTCCTTCAAAGTACTGCCGAGTACTAAAACTTGTCTTTTTTTTTTAAACTTAAGCTACGTGTCCCACTAAATGAGCGGTGCTTGATGTGGTGAAGACGAGTAAATGGGAAATGTTTATCTGACATGCGTGTACTAGATACTAAGGCGCATTTTCTTTTCCGTTTAACTGAATATCTTTTATGCAGATCGGCACGAACGTAAAAAGTGCTCATTGCGTCTGCTCGGACATCCGCACGAATATGGTGTAAACGCCTCATAGCACGCGGGTGGACGCTCAAGTGAAGTACGGGTCGAACACACTGATAACTATGAAGGGTGCCACTACGACACGAGCAACCGGTTCCTGACCACCAATCCGGCTGGCACTATATGCGCGCGGGCAGCGGACGAAAAAGAACCCCCAAAATGATGAAGTAACTTGGTGACAGACAGGAACGAATACCACCAGTACGCAGCTCACGTCAACCCAGTGTGCCCCCTGCTCCCAGGGCCAAGAGAAGCGTTGCTTACAATCACCGCAGAGGACCTGTGGACTCCTCCTCCTGTCGAAAGCAAAATGGAGAGAGAGATGAAGGCGGGATAGAGACCTCGAGAGAGAGAGGCGTAGAATGTCGAAGTAAGGAACAGAAGGAAGTGGGGAAGCGGTAAGCAGGTTTAGAAGCGTAGAAGCCTGCTACCTATGGCTTTACCAGAGGCGTTTAGGGAAACTGCCACCGCTGAGGGCTCTGTCCAAGGGCGGTTCGGCAAATCAGAGTTTCCCAACGAGCCCACGAACCTGGTCAACCAATATTCGAACTGGGCGTCTCACACGTATCCAGAACCAGACACAGCGCCGCCCCTGTCAGCCTAGTAGCAGCCGACCGAAAAACAGCGGAGGCACTGAGCGCGTTTCCAGCGGCAAGTAATTTATAGTTGTTGAAATTGAATCCCGATTGGCAAAGGCCTCGGAGAATGGAGGGGGGCTTCAGGGAATATCGTCACGTAGACCACTCAATATAGGAAGACAGGCCAGTCTAAGCGTCCATCGGGCGAGCTATGGGCGAACTGATTAGTGGATGCAGTGTACTCAAATCGGCGGTGACGTAGAGACAGAGCGAATGAAGGTCCGTCGGTTGGGCGGCCCGTGTCAAAGTAGTCTAGTTAGGGTCAGCGGAAAGGGGAAAGCCATTTTAAATTAACGACATCCAATCAGGTCCGCCAAAGTGGGGTCCACCTCGTTTTGGTCGGCGAAGAAGTTTAGCCGACATCAGCATAGCCCGAATTACGTGCGCTACTATATATAGACATGTATTTCATTATTTAGGATTGGATTTAGATTTGGATAAGGTAAAAGAAATGTAACGAATAAGTACGTTGAGTAGGTGGTCAAGAGTTCTGTCGAAACTAGAGGCTTTAGATATCAATGAAGGGCCTGCACGCCGTGTACTGGCAGGCCATCTGTTCCCAATATGTTTATTAACTAACTAAATAACCATACAGGTACCAAATTTATCTTGAGTAATAAAGAATTCTAGACTTAATAATGGATCGGTTGCGAGTTGGGGCTTGCTTAGTTAGAAAATTAATTACTCCGGCCTGTTCTAAATCATCATAGCGGGAAACATCGTTTTTTTAATCATTATGCGTTCCATTTAATTAACTAAAATGTAAAAACAACAATTCGATGACCACTACAAGAGTACTGCCAGATGTCCTATATCTAATCGTTATTATTCGTGCAACTATTAAGGTAATGAACAGATCTAATGTTCATTACCCTAATAATCTAAACTGGAAAGCAGACACCGCAATCATCGCGCACGTCTGTTCCGTTTACGGTGGGCGATTCTTTTTCTTTTTGGTACTGGGATGGACGTACCATCTTACTATTACCGCTCACCCTGCCATCCGCAGCGTATTTGCCTAAGGTGCCTTACGCTGACGACATTTTTATGCACTGCTATAATTCAAATGCCTTTTTTTACAAGAGCCAGGATCATTTTAGAGCGACTCGTGTCAGCGTTATAACATACACAACTATTCAGAAAGGTATGCTGTGTGGTTTTGGAACGCAAACGCCCAGCCAACGAGCCTCCTATGCGAAACACACTTGCGCGCGTCGCACAACGGCCCCAACAGAAACGAGGTGGGGAAAGGCCTCATGTGTAGCGTAACCAATGGTGCAACAAACACTGCCCGCACACACCGTGCTCAATTGTCTGGAAGGTCTGAGGCGTCGACGCTGTGTAACAGCCCTTTGGTAGTGCTGGCAACGGGTGCGAGCCAGCATGCCGACTGGTTGAAACGACCCGTTCACACTTGCTACGGTGCGCAATAGGTTGCCCTACACGACCGAAAATAGACAATCAGATTCGTATATACCGCAGGGTTAAATCAATTGTTTGAACCCAGCTCAAGGTGGTTGTTCCGTATGAAATATTTCTATCTCCAAACCTTACACGCACCGTTATTATCATTCTTATTACTGTAACCCAATATATTTGTAGAAGATGTCAAGAAGTTTGATGCAAAATTCATGTATCTTCGTCATATATAGCAATACAGCTTGTCTAGACGTGAATATTTTTTAACAGGATTTGAAAGTACTGCTTTCGCTACGCTAGTGATACTATCACGTCGAATTCAAGAAAGGAGTTCATGTTCCTTTGGACCATTCGAGAGAAGGTTGTGTCTAATTTATAATAACCGGGCTCCTAATGGTTGCCGGGCCTAGCACATCACGTCCATTTCGAGAAATGCTGTGAGCCTCTCTATTTATTTGGACTCAGCGACGAAAGCAGCTTCAACCTTTACGCTTGTACGCTGTGGGAAGTCGACGAATTCATTTCTTTTGGATGCATATACATTATATATCGTCAGAATGGACGCTACTAACCTGAGGTTCCTTTAGATCAACACTATTTTTATGTTACTTATCAAATTCTAGGTGCACGAGGTCACTTATCGTGCTTACAATGAATCAACTGCTACCCAGAATACGACACCGCTTTATAGCTATGCCTTGGCAGCAAATGACCTTGATCTTATTTTCACTCTAGGTCACCCAACGTCTATTTGGTGTGGTATTGGCTTTTCTGGTTGTCACGTCCACCCCTTTACAAGTGAATATAAAAACACATTTATTCGGAGGAACGAGGTAACGTATATTAGCTAGCAGCCTGAGCACCTATTCACGACCGGTTGACAAAGAATCTCTGTACCTCTAATGTATTAACGGTTCTGTGATATCCTTGTCCCCATGTACATTCATATAGTCCTGAGAAACAGCTGGCTGCTACAAACAAACATTTTACTCAAGCTACTATCAGCATAGTATTGGTGTTCTTCGAATTTTACCATTCAACCAGCATCGAAAACTAGAAGGACCATAGACTCTTGGATCAAAAACTACAGCTTACGTTTCACATTCTATTCACATATTCTGCATCTGCGGCCTCCGTTTTGTCTCTGCCGTCTTCGCGTAGTAGACCCTCCTGCATAAGCGTACGCACACATACGAGCACATTAGTCCACAAAGGCAAATCAGTTGTTATTTACAGTGTTTCCATAAGCAGAAAGAAAAACAGAGAGAGCAAGGATAATTGAATTATTGATGCTGACTTAATTAAACGGGGTCACCTAGGTAAACTACTACAAGACGACTGCAAAAACAATCAATCGAACGGGCTCTTTCAATGAATGGTCAGGAATTCGTTTGCGCATGGCTCGGCTCGCCTTCATCCGATCACTGTCGAAGAGGATCTGGTAGAAAGCGAAATAGGGGGATGGAGAAAGGAAATTAAGAAGTGTTGTCCACTCAACAGCCGCAAGACAATGGGATTTATATCCTGGCAAGACGGGTGAAGTAAAATTTGTAAACCCGGAAGCACAGAGGCACTAGGCTACGCTAGTACACTCCGGCCTCAGCTTTCTAATCGATACGTTAAAAACTAATGGCCCGTATATTGCAATAGAACGAGGAGAATTGTCAATCTGATTCCACGCACCCACCAACCGAGTAATCGCTTGTCCTCTAGCAATCACGGTTGATGCATGAGAACTGGAATTGAAGGGGGAGGTCGCTGGAATATCGGGGGCAAGTGACAGTGATACAGTAATGGCAGTTGCATAACAGACGAGGTGCAGACCAGCACGATGAGAGGCGGCTAACTCAAGTGACTACTTTTACCATTTGTATTGGAATTCGATATGGTTGTGCTCTTCGGGCTTCTGGTTGTCGTGTTCAAGCTTCGTCACGCGAGCTCGAGGAATCGCGGACTTCCGGAAAGAGCGGGGTTAAGCAGCCGCGAAGTCCAGGTCTGTTGTTATTGTATACGCTATTTAGTAGACAGTTTGTCGTTTTTACAAATTCTGAGAATATCAAGAAGAAGAAAGATGTTGGTAGATGGAGGGTGATGGATGCCAAATATTCATTTGTATATGTTAGATCAAGTCATTTCTGTTCTTCTGTTTTAAAAGTCGAATAATAAAATTTCGTTTCTTATTCAAGCCTCGTTTGTCAGCCTATTCTATAGCATTTCAGGTTAATGTTTAAATTAACGTTTATTTGAATCTTGTTGTTTTCAGATAATGATCCCGTTAAAAATAGATTTTATGAAAAGTTTTACGAAAAGCATTGCACATGTTGGATTTGAATTTAATAAAATAAAAATAAATGTTACTAGGACATTTCAACTTTAATTTGAAGAAATTTAGCAATATCAATACGAATAAGCCAGAAGACTGGCTAGCAAATTGTTTTTCACTACCATTCCCGTGAAAAATGCAATACCGCATTAGACACACATATCATCTTGACGGTTGCAACGCTCAACGTGTGTCATCGACATTTCGCCACACGTACCCATAGCGCTCGAGTTACAATGTCTTTTCGACTTATCATTCATATAAATGCAATTTCTAATTACAGTAGGGCTTAATTCATGTCATTTGTAATGAACTTGCTACATTTCCTAGCGATGTCGCGGTAAAGCTGCTTCTATCATTCCAGTCGACTAAGATCAGATACTCTACGGAAAAAGGTATTCTTATTGTAGGCTGGTCTCCGTGATTAAATTTTAAAAATGTACTGGGGTTATGGCAAGCGGCTTCCGCTCTTATGTAGCTTGGGAGACAAATCTGTGGCTGAGAAAAGTGAATCCTTTCTGCCGTTCCTGTCAGGTATGAGCATTTCATATTTTTCCCGGATCTGATTCCGCACTCATTAATACACTGCACCAATTATTGAAATTCGAAGCACCCAATTGGTTGGTATAACAGTGACATTAAACAAGCTATCTAATCACTTTTCATGCGTCTCCCCCACTACTCGGAATTCCGCTTTTCCTTTTTTCTTATCACAATCTCATCCTGTAATTGGGTCAGCCCACAAAAGCAGTACACTGTACAGTCAAGACCACCCCACCACCGAGGTCCACCTGCAGAATATTCATTAACATCATCTCAGTCGGCAAAAACCCTCGAAGCTTCTACTCCACCCACGTGACGGATGGGATGGGTTCATACAGCAACTGCTGGCAACCAGAGGAAACTCAATGATTTAATTCTGTGCCACGCTACACGCGCGTACACGATTTCCTAATTCTGACCACGACCGATGCACAACGAAAGTATGGCTTCCCAGCTCCGGAAGATCATATTGGTTTGAAATCGTAAACAATATTCAATATTAAAACGAGCAAAAACGCCATATCACGCAAGCAACAAGATACATTCCCGTGGTGAAAAATAAAAGCGCTTCTGTGTTCTACTCTATTCCCTGTTATGGAGGATCGCCTTGGCGTCACCATATGGGCCAATGACTACATCCTGAAGCGCAACATGAGATCCTAAATCTTGTTGTTCTTACGTCTATTAAACATATTGACGCGAGGCATACAACGGCATAGCTAGGGGACAAAATCTGGGTGTTAAGGTTAGACGCCATTGATAACGAGCTCAAAAGTGTAGTCACCAGTGGTCAATTCGAACCGCAACTTCACATCTTAAAATTAGCGTAAATATAGTGTTCGGCGATAGCATTATAGAGGCTTCTCCACTTGATTGATGTCGAAGTAAAAGCCTTAAACACTTATCGACATGGAAGCTCGTGCCAGGCTTCTCATGCTTGTTACACTTTATATCACACAACTTTATCGGTAAAACGAGACGATTAAAAAAGCTGAGATAAAGAAAAGTATCAAGGAAAATAGCAGCTTTTTCGTTTTTCTTTGCTAATACGAATTTTAAACAAGTCCGTACACGATTTTCATGATTAGTGGCATAGGTTATCTATTACCTAATAGTATAACCTATTGGATTGATAGCCTATCTGATCGACAGTTGGTATCAGGCGTCAATTTTTTGAGCTTAGTCAGTGACGGCTATATCGTGTCAAAAGGGTAGACGGCCGGACTGGCGCTGCCGAACATGCTAGGAAGATTCCTGATAGGCGGGTATCTGACTCTTTCTGATGGCTATCTTTGGACGAAATCCGCTGGTAGGTCAATGGAAAGTAACAGCGGCCTGGCAGGACAAAGACAAACGGAAACGGACAGTGTATATCCATTGTTCGGTGTTGCCACCAATGACAATCAAGAATCGAAATATCTTGCGTCTGATTGATATCGATCCTTGTGAAAGATCCTCTGATCACACAAATAGTTTCGTTCTTGGTCCATACATATATCTAGTCAGATTGGACTTATTTATCGAGCCTAGCACCGAGGCGGGATTGGAAGAAAAGCAGGACTGAGTATGAGACAGCGAAAAAAGCTGCCGAAAGGATAAGACGATGGACAAAAGTTATCTATGAGCAGAGTAGCTGTAGAAGGATTTAGGCTATATACACGGGGTCGCAGAGAGCAAAAGTACGCTAATGCCAAAAAGACTAGAATGCACACAAAAAGGCAATCGTAAGGTCATTCACTCTAGTCACTAATTGTAGAGGTCCATCAGAAGGTAATAATAGTCAAATTGAATATACTACTATTTACAAAAATAGACACCTACGGATGCAAATTTTCTCAAAACTCTATGCCTAGCCACCGTAGCGTGCGTTTTTAGCTGTCGCATTTTTAGCTGTTTGAATTCTGAACTTTCGACTGATATGTTACTAAACGTTAACATGGACTGCATTATCCATATGCCAACGGGCACCGAACTGCTAATAGAAACAATTCTAAACAGTTTAAAAAATGTAGCCTTCTGCTTTCGTCGTTAGAGTATAAAACATTTTCATATCATTACGTGACGAAATTTACGTCGCACATTTCCTCGATCATTGCTTGCTTTTCTCACTCTCGCTTTACAGATCCACGGTCGCCTACTGATCTAACACGGGCTCACAACGCACATGATCAACGGTGTCGCTAGATTTCTATTCTTCTCCGAATGAGAATAACAAATTGAGCGCAGTTCACTGTCCTACAAAAATGTTCGTCGTCGGCTTTGGTTAATCTCGATCCCTGTGTATGGTAGAGCCCTGTGGAACCACTTTTTCTATCGAACCTCGATAAACGAAGAACCTCCACCTACCCCGAGGGAGCTCTCTCACGGTCGCTAAGCCGCTTAAGACCTTTTTCATGGACAGGCCCATAGGCCGTGCCGGCAGCCATTGCAGCGGCTGGCCAATGACCGTACTTGCGGTGTTTCATTGTAATGGCGGTGACGGAGCTGTAACGGGTGCGGTTGCGACAGCGACAGCCGCGCACAGCAAGAACAATGGGGAACATCTCCAGTCATGGCGTCCCCAGCTAGAACGAGATCGGCCGCTCTTACCAACCCGGCTGGGTCGCTGGTCAGTGCTTGCACAATGGCTCGCTTTTTATTCCTCTCTATCGGTACACGCAAGCTGATAGTCGAACATGAAGGGGCGTAGTCCTGTGTTTTTAATGTTGTGAACTCGGTGGAAGGCAACGCTCTTGTGAGATCACATGAGACCCGTCGGAGAGTATGTGTGTTTGTGTATGTATGTACACAGGCTTATACGCCAGGAGCTGAATTATGGCAATACAATATCTATAAAACCACTAAGATGCTCAATTGCCAAAAAAAGCCTTTGCGCTTCATTCTGACCCACTCGCTTCCTTCCTTTTTCATGATTGCCTAGCGTAGAAAAAAGTACAAGTAGAACCTTCTTAAGTTTTTTTTTGAGGAATACGGT